>JBAKBP010009143.1:0-85939 GCA_037953745.1 Lithodes maja | reverse complement strand
CATCTCCTTCATCTACTTCCTGCCACCCAGCGAAAACTCATCAGAGACCTGGAAACTTTGAATAATAAAATTTCCAACGCAGAAATTGCCATTTCTTTCAACCTCGTATGTATTAAAGAAAATGTATTACCTGGCTTTACTAACATATGTATATATATATATATATATATATACACTAGTTGAGGTGCTCGCACTCTATGCGGGTTAAGGAGCGATCCCGAGATCCTAAGAGGACTGCACTATGATAGTAAACTCTACGGAATCACAACCACTAGCATAAAACTGATCTTTAATTTACTAAAAGACTATAGTGGTATCAGAACACAAGGTAAACAGATATTATCGTGCTGAGAGTGTTAACCCCTTCACCACCATTACGTAATTAACATCATATTCTGGCTACCATTAGACGATTTTCTTAAGTTTATTATCTACCTATGCGACTCAAATGGGTGAATACGATCTCAATAAACCCTCTCAGTAACATAGGTCCTTCTTTAACTGCATAACATCATCTAAGTGTAGCCAGAATCAGCTGTAAAAAGGTGTCATAGTGCTGAAGGGGTTACGAATAGAGATCGCTGAGTACTGTTAGACGATTTTATTCAGTTCAAGAAGGGCCTCCATCAATTAACAAGCTTCGAACTATCGCACTTAACCCATTTTACTACCACAATTCTTCTTAGGCTGCACAAAATATCATAAATATAGCTGAAATATAATAATGAATACGTCACCGGAACATAAGGGGTTAATTGTCTGGGTGGAATAGTACAAGAACCCTCCACCAAGCAATCGATGTGTGCAGTCACCTTGAGGGGAGATGGGTCGTTTTTCTATATTCATAATATCACCACCAAACCAATTAACTTACAAATAAACCTAATTCATGATATCAATGAAACTAATGAATGCATGTGGTACTCCAAGGAATCGAACCCAGGATACTCACACCGAAATTCCCCGCACTGACCATTACGCTATCAAGACTGTTTAAATGATAAATAAATTGGTGAGAAATAAGAGAACAATGACAAACATAGAGAGAGAGAGAGAGAGAGCAGGAGTGGTGGTGTAAATTATAGATATAAGAATAATAGGAGAAAGAGAGACAGAGAGTGTGTGTGTATGGTGAAGGGTGTAGGGGAGGGATAGATGATGAAAGAATAACACATGGGATAACGAGGAAGGAAGAGAGACAGAGAGTGTGTGTGTATGGTGAAGGGTGTAGGGGAGGGATAGATGATGAAAGAATAACACATGGGATAACGAGGAAGGGAGAGAGAGAGAGAGTGTGTGTGTATGGTGAAGGGTGTAGGGGAGGGATAGATGATGAAATAATAACACATGGGATAACGAGGAAGGAAGAGAGACAGAGAGTGTGTGTGTATGGTGAAGGGTGTAGGGGAGGGATAGATGATGAAAGAATAACACATGGGATAACGAGGAAGGAAGAGAGACAGTGTGTGTGTGTGTATGGTGAAGGGTGTAGGGGAGGGATAGATGATGAAAGAATAACACATGGGATAACGAGGAAGGAAGAGAGACAGTGTGTGTGTGTGTATGGTGAAGGGTGTAGGGGAGGGATAGATGATGAAAGAATAACACATGGGATAACGAGGAAGGGAGAGAGAGAGAGATATTGTGTGTTTGTATCTGTGTGTGTGTGAGCGAGATAGAGATAGAGAGAGAGAGAGAGAGAGAGAGAGAGAGAGAGAGAGAGAGAGAGAGAGAGAAAGAGAGAGGAATAGTCAGTATCTAAATGACAGTGGTCCTTTATGGGAAGGTACTCGAAGTTAAAAGCGAGAGACTACTTTTCTACACCTATTTCAGAGTGTGCAAAATATGTTATATAATTTCCACACATACTAGTCCTCTACTAGAGAGAGAGAGAGAGAGAGAGAGAGCACGACGGTGAAAGGGCGGCAGGGAAAAAAATACACAAATACAAATAGTGAAATTATTAAAACGGTTCTTGGTTCGGGTAAATTATATACATTCATTGGTACAAAACAATCCCGTCTGTAATAGTTGTACAATCATTAAAGTGTGCGTCTAAGGGTATGAAACTGCATGTGTGTGTGTGTGGGGTGGGGAGGAGGGGGGAGAAGGGGAGGAGGAGGGATAGAAGGAGGGGAGGAGGGATAGAAGGAGTGGAGGAGGAGAAGAAGAAGGGAGGAGGAGAGGTAGAAAGAGGGGAGAAGAGAGAAGAGGGGAAAGGAGGAGGAGGGGTAGAGAGAGGGGGCAGCAGGGAAGAAGAAGGAAGGGAGGAGTAGAGGTAGAGGAGGGAAGAAGAAGGAAGGGAGGAGTAGAGGTAGAGGAGGGAAGAAGAAGGAAGTGAGGAGTATAGGTAGAGGAGGGAAGAAGAAGGAAGGGAGGAGTATAGGTAGAGGAGGGAAGAAGAAGGAAGGGAGGAGGAGAGGTAGAAAGAGGAGAGGAGGCAGGTGAGAAGAAGGGAAGGAGGATGGATAGAAGGAGGGGCAGAAAGAGGGGAGGAGGAGGGAAAGCATTACACACACGCGCGCGCACACACCCACACATACAGGCACACATCCACAAACAAGCCCGCACACGCAGGCAGACAACCCCCCCTCCACCCCTATAAACAAAAAAAACACACACACACACAAACACAAACCCTGACACTTACCCCGCCCCCCCTTCCCCCCTACACACACAAAGACACACACTCCCCACGTAGTAGCCCCCTCCCCGTTCCATCCCTTCCACCCCCACCCACCCCACACACACACACGAACAGTCTGGGTAAATACAATCATCTCCCATAAGAGCCTATCATACTCTAAAACTCATGCAATGCTACAATGGAAATAACAAACAAATATTTGTTTTCCTGTAGAGAGGTTAGGTGGCGTGCGTTGTAAACAGAAATGGAGTAAAGTATGTGTGTATGTGTGAAAGAGAGAGAGAGTGAGTGGGTGAGTGTGTGTGTATGTGTGTGAGATAGAGAAAGAGAGAGAGAGAGAGATAATTATAATTGAATGACTAGTGTTTTGGTGAGTATGGTGCAGGAAGCTCAAAGAGTATAGAGCCGGGAATGGAACCCTTCGTGATGGTATAAAGTAGTACAAAGGAAATCAAGCAACAACAGGTCTAGTAAACCCTCAAGGCTGCTTGTCCTCCAAAACACTGAGGATCAAGTGTCCAAACAGTGATTTTGAGTGGGTAAGGGAAAATTGGATAGGGAACTGCTGCCCTGGAACTAATGTCCATGGCAGGATTAAAAAGTAAGTAGGGGACAAATGGGTTGGTAAAATGACACAATTATAAGTGATCTTTCGTATATCTTGGAAAATAAGAGTAACTTCTTAGTGATATTATTAATATATTTTATTTTATTTTTTTTCTATGTGATTGAGGGAGGCAAAAGGCAGAACTGCCTATAGCGAGTGCCTCCCCCATAGTTGAAAGAGTGACAGGGCCAAAATCAAGGGACGGTCGAGCCAAAATGCCTGGACACACAGAGTTTGAAGCAATTTAAGTCATAGGAAGAGGGAAAGACTGATTCTGGGAGAGAGTTCCAGAGCTCAGCTGTTGAGTAGAAGAAAGTTTGAGACTAACATTTCACTCTTGGGTTGGAGAGTTCCACAGAGTAGGGGTTGGATTGAGTTGCAAGACGGGTACCACGTGTCCTACGTAAAGGAGGTGGTATACACTGGGAAAGCTGTGAGGAACACTGATCATTATAGTAGCGATAGAATAGCGAGAGAGATGCAACATTGCGGTGGAGAGAGAGAGATTGCAGAGAGTTGGTGAGTGGACGGGAGTTAATGATACGAAAGGCCTTCCTTTCAACTTTGTCTAGGAGAGCGGTGTGAGAGGAACCTCCCCACACATGTGAACAATACTCAATACAAGGATGCACTATGCCCCTGTACATAGCTAGAAGCTGTGCAGGGGAAAAGAACCCCCTAAGGTGGTTGAGCACACTCAGCTTCTGGGAGGCTGCCTTAGCAAGACTGGTAATATGGTCCTTCCAACTGAGAGCAGAAGAAAAAGAGACACCAAGAATATTGAGAGAAGATGAAGGGTTGATTTTTGTATTGTTGAAGAATAAGGGATAGTCCGCTGGGAGATCCTGAAGGGTAGATAGATGGATAAATTGGGTTTTGGAAGCATTAAAGGTAACAAGGTTTTCTCTGCCCCAATTGGAGATAGTATTTAGATCAGAATTTAAGAGTTCTATGGCTTCATTACGTTTGTCGTTGAGGGATTGCTGGCTGGGGCGTTCTGAAAAACTAATGGAGTAGTGTAAGGTTGAGTCGTCTGCGTATGAATGGATGGGAATTGAGGTACAGTTGAGGAGATCATTTATAAAAATTAGAAAGAGAATAGGAGATAGGACAGAGCCCTGAGGAACACCGAAGTTTATAGGGTGAGGAAGTGAACAATGGCCGTCCACAACCGCGGCTATGGAACGGCCGGAAAGGAAATTAGAGACAAAGGCACAGATGGAGGGATAGAAACCGAAGGAGGGTAGTTTAGAAATAAAAGATTTGTGCCAGACTCTATCGAAGGCTTTTGATATGTCTAGTGCAATAGAAAAAGTCTCACCGAATTCCCGAAAGGTGGATGACCAAGAGTTAGTAAGATATGAAAGAAGATCACCAGTAGAGCGACCCTTAAGGAAGCCATACTGGCGATCTGAGAGCAGATTATGAGAAGAGAAATGCTTAAGAAATTTGGAAGCAAGAATAGTTTCAAAAACTTTAGAAAGACAAGAGATGAGAGCAATTGGACGATAGTTGGAGGGTTGAGCGCGGTCACCCTTCTTTGGGACAGGTTGAATGTGAGCAAATTTCCAGCATGAAGGGAAGACGTTAGAGGATATACAGAGACGAAAGAGTTTGCCTAGGCAGGGAGTCAGCACGGAAGCACAGCTTTTGAGAACAACAGAAGGAACACCGTCCGGACCGTACGCCTTATTAGTATTAAGCCCAGAGAGGGTAGAAAGTACATCTTTAGAAGCGATTAAGATATTAGGCATAAGTAAGAGAGAGGAGGGTGGAGAGGGAGGAATAGCACTGGAATCATCCAAGGTGGAGTTCCTAGCAAAAGTTTGAGCGAAGAGTTTAGCTTTGTCAGAGGAAGAAGTGATGGTTGTGCCATCAGAGTGGAAAAGGGGAGGGAAAGACGAGGAAGAGAAATTGTTGGAGAGGTTTTTGGCTAGATGCCAGAAAGCGTGGGAAGAGCTAGAGTTGGATAGTTCAGTGCATTTATTATTGATGAAAGAGTGTTTGGCAAGTCGAAGAACAGATTTGGCTTGATTCCGGGCAGAAACATAGCAAGAATGAGAGTCTTGAGTTTTAAGGCGTCGGTACCGTTTAAATGCTTCCTCCTTATTGCGGACAGCAGTAGAACAGGAGTGGGTAAACCAAGATTTTTTAGCATTAGTCTGAGAGAAAGAGAATGGAATGTATGCTTCCATGCCCGATTGGATTACCTCGGTAATGCATTCAGCAATCTCCGAGGGTCCCCAGCCACGGAAGCAGAAATCATTCCATGGGAAATCAAAGAAGTACACTCGCGGGTTTGATCCAAGATATTTGTCTAAGCGAAGTTTAAATGAATCAACAGTGCTGCAGTCAATAACGTCTCGGGGAAGCCCATTCCACAAGTTGACATCTCGATTGAAGAAGAAATTCTTAGATTCGTGGGAGTTAAAAGATTTACCAATAATGTAATTAGATTGGTCGATAGTGAAGTACTTACTACAGTTCATGTTGTCGATGCCTTTGATGATTTTGAACACTTGAATTAAGTCGCCTCCTAATCTGCGCTGGGTTAATGGGGGTGACCTGTTTTTGTTCTGTCCATTTCTATCTTTCTTTGGCTTGTATCCATTTGGCCCCATTCAGCCTACTGTTTTAAGACATTTATCCCCATCTAGGTCTCAATTTTTTACTGGTGAGCAGTAGCGAGCCAGCATATTTTTTATTTTTGTTTGACAGCAGGCTAAATTTGTTCATTTTTCGATAGAAAAATTTCTCCGGCGAAGCCGGATTTCTTCATATAATGCTGGCTCGCTATCGCTCTCCAGGAAGAAATCGACACCTAGATGGGGATAAACATCTTAAAATAGTTGGCTGAATGGGGCCGAATGGATACAAGCCAGAGAAAGAGAGAAAAGGACAGAAATAACAAAAAGCAGGTCACCCCCCTTAAAGGAAATAGATTTAATTTTCTAAGACGCTCCTCGTATGGTTTGTTTTTTAGGCTTGGTCAAATTTTGGTAACTCTACGTTGAGCTCGTTCTAGCTTCTCTATATTTTTTTGGTAATAAGGCCACCAGGATTGAACGCAGTATTCCAGAAGAGGGCAGACTAAGGAACTCTAAAGAGTCAGGATAACTTCTTTGGATTTATGCCCAAATAACCTGCCTATAGAGCCAATTACTTTGTTTGCCTTCTTAACAACTTCTGAACATTGTTGACTCGGTTTTAGGTTACTCGATATTGTTACTCCCATATCGGTTTCTCTGTCTACACTCTTAAGCTGAGTGCCATTCATCGAATAGCTTACTTTCTCATTTCAGTATCCGACATGTAGTACTTTACATTTATCCGCATTGAAGCTCATTTGCCAAATTTGGGCCCAACATGACAACTTATCTAGATTGTGTTGCATATCGTCAACTTGTTCATTTGAGACTACGCTATTTGTAATTTTTATATCGTCAGCAAACTTTGAGATTGTAGAGGTGAGACCCTCATCTATGTCGTTGATGTAAATTAGAAAGAAAATTGGTCCTAGTATCGATCCCTGGGGTACCCCACTACTTACATTGGTCCATTTAGATGCCTTACTGTTTATGACTACTCTTTGCTATCTGTCGCTGAGCCAATTTTCTATCCATTTTAACACACCATTTTGTATTCTATGCGCTAGTCTTTGAAGTAAACGTTTGTGGGGAACTTTGTCAAAGGCCTTTTGAAAATCAAGGTGTATAATATGTACAGCTTTACTCTCATCTTAGAGGTTGAGGATATCGTGGAAGAAGTCTAAGAGGTTTGTTAAGCAGGAACGTTTGTTACGAAAGCTGTGTTGAGTATCTTTAAGTATGTTATTATCCTCTAAGTGATTTACGAGTCTGTCTCTTATGAGTGTTTCTAGCATTTTACATACAACTGAGGTTAAGCTAATTGGACGATAGTTACTGGGTAGGGATTTGCTGCCTTTTTTTAACACTTTTGTTGCAGCACTTGTCATATGACAATTGCTTGGTCATGACTGTACCATACAGTGGTTTTGGACTAAAAGTAACCTTCATTCCCTGCACATTTTCATGTATAAAAAAGAGCTGGAACGTATTTCAATGATATATCCTTGAAAGCAGAGGAATATACCTTTCCAATGACACCTGAATCATGTCTGTACGACCACTGGTTACTGTGCAACAATATTGCACAGGTGACGTTAAATCGGTAAAAAATAGCGAGTTTGAGCGGTTTGAGCTATTCCCGAGTCTGTAAGGGAGTTGGAGATATCTCCCACTGCCACTAGTGATGGCCCAGATACGGTGGGCCGGTCCCGCGCTGTTTTTACTCGCTCGCCTGCCTCCCAGTCCTTGTTCAAGGCAGAAATTCGGCAATTGTCATATGACAAGTGACGCAGTGATGACCGAATATTTTATATAACAGCCCGCAGTCATTGAGTTAATATCAGTGTTACGTTGGCTAGCTTCCACTGATCAGGCATAGTTCCAGACTGCTAGGATTTATTGAATAGCAATGTCAGTGGTTTGGAGAGCTCATCCTTAAATTCCTTTAGAACTCTAGGTGAGATTGTATCAGGTCCAGGTGTTTTATTTACCTTGGGTTTATCTAAACATTTCAATATTTCTCTCTCTGTAATGGTGATATTGCTTAGAACATCAGAATTATCAATCTGAACCGGCGATGCTGTAGGGATATCACTGAGGTATTCTGTTGTAAAAACTGATGCAAAGAAGGTATTGAGGGCATTACTCATTTGTACTTCGTCTTTGGTGTATTCTCCATTTTCATCGACTAACGGTCCAACAGTTGAAGTAACTACTGGTTTCTTTCTAATATAACTATAGAATTATTTCGGGTTTGTTTTACATTGATTTGCAACATGTATCTCCAGGGTCTTTTCACTTTGCTTAATTAACTTTTTGGCTTTGCGTCGTAGTTCTACATATTTCACCCGTTCTTTGTCATTTTGTGAGGATTTTAATCTATCATTAGCAATCTTGCTTAGCAAGCAAGCAAACGGCCTGTACGCCGTATTTTCGATGGTATGCAGCCTTGCACTGCTTTTAGGTAAAAGGTTGTGAATAATTCCCAAGATGTATTTATATATCATTATTGTTAATTAGAAAACTCCAGTCAGTTTCTTTAAACATAGCTCTAATTTACGAAAGTTTGCTTTCATGAAATTAGGGACTTTCTCGATGCTGCTATTTGGTTTGTTACTAGTAAACTTTAAACTGAAAGTTATCGTACGATGGTCGCTATTACTGAATTCATCACCAACATTCAAATTCTCTATTAATTCTTCTTATGTTGCAAGTACAAGGTCAAGAACGTTATTACCACAGGTCGGCGATCGAACAAATTGATAGAGCGAACTCTCTTGCAATTTCACATACAAGTCATGTCCGGGGTGTGAAGTAAGATTACCGCCCCACTTGGTCACAGGTAAATTAAAGTCGCCAAAAATTACGGTATCTTGTGAGTATCTGCAATTTGTTCGTAAATTTCTCGGTCAGTTTGCACTGATTGAGCTGGAAATCTGTATATTATGTTACGTCCTGGGATATATAAACACTGGGCTCTTTCTATTGGACTAGGTATGCGGCAACAAGCAACAACGGAAAACGCTAGATCCAACCTTTATCTATAAACCCAGGCAACAAACCACCCTAAACCGTCAAGAGTCCTGCCTGGACAACGAGGTATCCTATGACTCGGTTACAGGGTGCACGCACTATAGACTGCTGATAGTCATGCAGGCTATATAAAAGATCACACAATTAAGTTGACTTAAAGCTTCAAGGAAAAGATAGATAACGGAATTAAATTGCAGAAACAATTTAATAACAAACTAGAAGAAAGTACATTTAACGTTACGTTAATTAATACAACTAATCACCCCTGCGTGAAAGAAGGTGAAAGCAAACAGTCCTCAAAACATTGTACAGGTAGACAAGATGCAGGTTTCTAAACTGCATGCGGCTACTGTAGGATCTGATGCTTAGCAAAGAAAGTACGTTACGGATTTAGAGAACTCTTAACTCATAAGCAGGACTAAATACTAATGATTGGACATACAGTGTGTAATGGCATAGGTATAATTAAATAAAGGCAGCAACTCGCAACATAACCACATACAGGTGTGCTTCTCACTCTTATTCAGGCATGCCTGCTCGGACAGAGTCTCTAAGCCACACCCTGACTCACAATGCTCACAAAACGGTAAACTGTGGCACAATAACAAGCATACAGAGATAATAAACCCCTAGCTGTTAATCTGCCAGGTGGCAGAGGTCTAGCCGGAAGGATATAGGCTTCGGATACCCGGGCTGAGCCACCTGCTCTAGCCTAGGGACGTTCCCAAATTACTCGCCAAATTACTCTAATTGAAAGGGTACTCTCTTGAGAGACTCAGATCGCAAGTATCTGACTCTCTCCTGGCGACCCTAAAACAAAAGCAAGACGTGCTAGCGCAGTGCTGAGTGGACTAGGCAATGGCCCTCACACAACACAACGCTAGACACACAGGGACACAGACAAGAAAATGCCCCCAGACTCCCACGGGTATCCTAGTAAAGTCGTGCGGGTTCACGGAACTCGCACCAGCAGACTCTACTTAAAGGATCGCAAAAAGTCTCCCCTCCGGTCTAGCCCCTGCTAACCTGACACAAGAACACACTAGCAAGCATGAAACCACCAAATATGAGACAACAAAAAAGCTTCCTAGGTCTAATTAACAATTACATCCCTGCATAAGGCCCAAAATCCTATCTAGTTATCTGAGAGCTCGTCGTTAATACAATAATAGATATAAGGTCTATCAAGGGGATGGGATAATTAAATAGATTGGTGAAGTAGTGGAAAGACGGTATACAAAGTAAGAGAGAACGTTTCTAAGTGGGGTTGAGAGGGATAGATATCAAGAGGGTCCGAAGGGTACGACAATGAGGAGAGCTCTAAGTCTTGAATCTGTCTGGACCCCCCCCCCCCCCCCCCCCTAGGCATGTAGAATACATCCCAGGCTTGGCAACACTCAACACAGTTGCCGGGTCAAAATCCTCTATCCCGTGCATGAGTCGAAACTAAACATAACGTTGCAATCAAATACATGTGGCAGCGCTTCAGGCTCGTCCCAAGCTGGTCTCTCCGCGCGAAGCAATGTCCCAAGCCGGTCTCTCTCTCCCGCTCGTCTCTCCCCGCTCTCACTAGACTTACATCTTATATATTATAATGAAACAATCAACTATCGAGAATAAAATATACTAAGATGCGTTGGTTAAGAATAAGGGCAGCTTCAAGCTGTGAAACAACATAAGAATATCCTAGACATTAGTTACATTGTCGTAGGATATATACTAAGGGAAAGCCTGCCGGCCGGCTACCACCAGCCAGTTTCTAAACGGCTGGGCAGCCGACGCGCGCGCATGCCCGCACGTGGTTACTATGCAGAAGCGTCACAATTAATTCAAGTGTTATTTTAATACCTTTATTACCTCAAAGGTTGTGTCGATGTTCACAATTTGATGTTTTGACAAGTGGGTCGGGTTAAGACTTTCTTTGATAAAAAGTAAAATGCCACCTCCATTTCTACTTATTCGGCTTTTCTCAAACATTACATAACCGGGAACTGAATACTCTGCTAAAAAGTCTCTGTCTTCTGTATTGAGCCAAGATTATGTTATGCCAATCACATCATCATTTTCTGTAAACACTAGTTCCTCTAAATCTGAAAATTTATTGCGTATGCTATGAGCGTTTGCATAGAAAACCTTCTAAGTTGCGGTTATAGAACTCACGGAACGCTCTTTAACCCGGCAAGTGCGGGAAGGCTCTTAAGAGTTTCCCCGGGCGACTGCGTGAAGACTCTTAAGATCCTGGGCCTAAAAAAATCCATTTAAAACACCCCCCAATTTTTTTTTTTTTTGCCCCTGGGCCATGCCAAATATCACTCCTCCACTTCCCCTCCTTCCCCACTTCCCTCCCCTCCTTCAGTTATCACCTATTTCCCTGTTATTCCCTTATTCTGTGGTCTATTTTCGTGCTAACATTAGCGAGTTGGTAGCAGGGCGTTGTCATCACTGTTACCAAGCGTGGGAAAGAGCGAGAGAGAGACTATTGCGTAACAGTGTCTCTCCAGACAAGGGGAGGGGAGGGAGGTTGCCTCAGCCATACATTATGTAACTCCCGGCCTATATCGCCGATTTTGACCATCCAAACACTGTTTCCACTTGTTTTATTGCTGTTAATACCTTAATACCTTTATAATCAACCTAAAATAGGTGCATATGGATAAGTATTAATGCTATTTATGGTAAAATAACGATGTTAGTGATGGGAACAGCTCAAATACGTGCGCACAGGCGTGTGGTGTCTCATACCCCCCATGCGCATGTCTCAGGTTACTCAAATTTTGGTTCTTGGCAGGACTACATTTATGTTCATGGCTGTCCTCGGTCCTCGGTCGTTATCCCTGGCAGATTTGGATTTGGGTCGTGTTGATGGAGCTTTATCCAAATTTGTGGTTCATGACGGATTAGCATTTAATTCTTTCGCAGGTCGCCGTCCTCGCTGTCGATCGGCCCTCCTTCCTGGTTGTCCTGTGCTGAGCCAATTTTGTTACAAGGGGAGGTTCGGGGAAATCAGATGCTCAAATGAGGCCTCTCGAAGTCAAGGGGCCTACGAACCAAATCACAGTTTCGAGTAATAAGGGGTTAAAGTCTAAGAAAGGTACTGCACTCCAAAATTATACTCCTATGACAATATTATACATCAATGGAAAGCTCTCGACCTGACAAATAAAAATGATGTTGGTGTTGGAGTGCAGTACCTTTCTTAGACTTTAACCCCTTATAACTCGAAACTGTGATTTGGTTCGTAGGCCCCTTGACTTCGAGAGGCCTCAAATAGCCAAGCCCACAGCACTGTCCAAACGAAACGCCGTAGCAAAAAGACACCAATGCTGTAAGTCATGCACCCAACACTGCCCACCGTACTACACTAACCCTGCAACAGGCATGCTCTTAATATCTGACTCAAACACCAAGACACGCAGGCTCTCTAGGAAAAGGGGTTATCTTCCTCTTTGCCCTATTAACCCATTGAGACCCAGCGTCGCACGTGATGCGTCGGCAGTTTGTTATCACCAACTCCCAGCGACGCAACACGTGCGTCCGGCATATTAAAATCATTTACGTGGCTCGTAAGGTAGGAAATGGCGGGAGAATAGGAGGGGGAGGTACCGTAGTGTGTGTGGGAGCCGGGCCGGTAGGTGTGAGCGGGCCAAGACAGCCGCGCGGCCGGTGGTGGTGGGCTTAGTGGGGATACTTTACACCCTTAGTTCACTGCCACTTTGAACCTTCATTACTCCGGTCGTATGGGAGCTAGAGGCTTGAGATTTATGTGAGACACTCCTTAGGATGTATGCCGTACAATGCCATACTCAGTTTTCACCCTAGTGCTCACGGGCGGGTGGTCATGCGGGGGAGACGAAATTTCGACCCCCCCCCCCCCCGCCCCCCAAATGACCGAGGTGAGTTTTTTTTTTTCATTTCTCACCATTCTCTTCCATTTTGGCTCAACAATTTTTTTTGTGGCTAAACTGTGGCTAAACTGCACAAAAATTACCAAAACATAATACTACTAGACCCCCAGAACAATCCATATCGTGCCCAATCGCTCAGCAATATAGAATAATATGAAGCAAAAACCATGGGAATAAGTCTCCTGCAGTAGCCTGACAATACACAGTGGTTGGCATCTCAGTAGGTTGTGGGGTTAGCTTCTAAGAGCCACCGAACAAACCACTGTAGATGCCAACCTCAATAATACATAAGATATACATAATATAATAAATAACAATGCAGTAGAATAAAGGAAAAGAAATGGAAGAGAAAAGGTGTGAAGCTTGTAATCTAGAATGCCACAAGAACAGCTGCAGTAGTTCTAACAAAATGCAATTAAATCTTATATTAATTGCTCTTTCCATTCACATATGCATAGCCTACGTGAGTTGCAGTTGGGATGTGTGTACATGCTTAGATTGATATGCAGGATTCGAAGTTGCATAATAAATCGTAGGCAGTGTCCACCATTCTTTAACTGCCTTCGTGGTGTAATGCATAAGGTGTTGATATTCGGTGTGAGCGTCCTGGGTTCGAATCCACGGACTGCCACATGTGTTTGTAATATTTCATTAATCGATTTTAGGAGTAGAGTTGGTTGTTGGATAGAACATAATAATTGATATTGGTTCAGGAGTAATTTATCGAGAGGCCTTCCCTAGTGGTTAACCTCTGAAGTGCGCACGGGGGTAATTGAAAACGTCCCCCTGTGCTGACGTATTTGAGGTGTTTCCGTCACTAAAATATTCATTGTACCATTAATAGCATTAATAATTATCCATATGCGCCTATTATGGGTTGATTATAAAGGTATTAACCTGAAACAACAATAAAACGAGTGAAAACAGCGTTTGGATGGTCAAAATCGGAGATATAGCCCGCGAGTTGTATAATGTATGGGTGAGGCAAGCTACCTTCCCGCCAATTTTCCCCAAGGCCACTGCGACACAGTCGATCGATACTCTCTCTCTCTCTCTTGCACTCGATTGCCATCAGTGATAACAACACCCTGCTTGCAACTCGCTAATGTTAGCACGAAAATATACCTCAGAATAAGGGAATAATAGGGAAAATAGGTGAAAACTGAGGGATAGCAGGAAAGTGGGGAAGGAGGGGAGGTAGAGGACTGAGATTTTGCATGGCCCAGGGGCCAAAAAAAAAAAAAAAAAAAAAAAATTCTATGTCAAAAGTTGATTTTTAATTTTACTTACTCAGGAGAGTCTTCCCGCAGTCCGCCGGGGGAACTCTTAAGAGTCTCCCCGCAGCTCCCGGGTTAAGGCCCCATTAATTGCTCTTTCCATTCACATATGCATAGCCTACGTGAGTTGCAGTTGGGATGTGTGTACATGCTTAGATTGATATGCAGGATTTGAAGTTGCATAATAAATCGTAGGCAGTGTCCACCATTCTTTAACTGCCTTCGTGGTGTAATGCATAAGGTGTTGATATTCGGTGTGAGCGTCCTGGGTTCGAATCCACGGACTGCCACATGTGTTTGTAATATTTCATTAATCAATTTTAAGAGTAGAGTTGGTTGTTGGATAGAACATAATAATTGATATTGGTTCAGGAGTAATTTATCGAGAGGCCTTCCCTAGTGGTTAAGGCCCCATTAATTGCTCTTTCCATTCACATATGCATAGCCTACGTGAGTTGCAGTTGGGATGTGTGTACATGCTTAGATTGATATGCAGGATTCGAAGTTGCATAATAAATCGTAGGCAGTGTCCACCATTCTTTAACACTTAAAGAGCGGCTCACCACATAAGTCGAGTTGAAAAAACAGGCAAAAAACGAGTGAAAAAATGGTGTAAATCGAGTGAAAATGAGTGGGATAGTAATGATCCATACATCCGATATCTGTGGCCTCCCGGCCCACACTAACTCCAGTTCCCCCACCGCGCGAGAGGATCACAGTGTAACCAATAGTTCGCTAAAAGTGAGCAAGGTAGCAAAATCTGCTAAACTTCCATCTTCGAGGTAACACTGTCAGTGCTCCACGAGTGCTACGTAGCTGTATGTTACGTCAATGTGTAGCGATTTCCACCTAGTTTTCGGCACAATACAGTTCCTTTCATACTGATGGTTGATATAGCAGTCAGAATGGCCTGAAAAGGCCCAAAACGGCCACAGAGGGCCCGCTAAAGAAGGGTTAACTGCCTTCGTGGTGTAATGCATAAGGTGTTGATATTCGGTGTGAGCGTCCTGGGTTCGAATCCACGGACTGCCACATGTGTTTGTATTATTTCATTAATCGATTTTAGGAGTAGAGTTGGTTGTTGGATAGAACATAATAATTGATATTGGTTCAGGAGTAATTTATCGAGAGGCCTTCCCTAGTGGTTAAGACCCCATTAATTGCCCTTTCCATTCACATATGCATAGCCTACGTGAGTTGCAGTTGGGATGTGTGTACATGCTTAGATTGATATGCAGGATTCGAAGTTGCATAATAAATCGTAGGTAGTGTCCACCATTCTTTAACTGCCTTCGTGGTGTAATGCATAAGGTGTTGATATTCGGTGTGAGCGTCCTGGGCTCGAATCCACGGACTGCCACATGTGTTTGTAATATTTCATTAATCGAGTTTAGGAGTAGAGTTGGGTGTTGGATAGAACATAATAATCTAAACTAATGATATTAGGACAAATTTTAATACTCAAAATGACTCCAGTCTGGCTATGCTTCGATCTAATAAGGAACAAAAGATATATATGCGGTGTATAAGGGAAACAATGAAGCAAGCCTAAACAACACGAAGCAGTGGGTGTTGTCAGTACAAGGTATCGGATTGGAGTGACTCATGCAGCCACAGAACGCCCAAGCCCTCGCAAGAAGGGAGGAGGGGAGCGTCATGCACTGCTAGACTGACTATATAATTAAACTAAGCACTTGGGCTCTCATTAACAACACAAAAGTAATCAAATCAATATAAGACATCATTGTGCAAACTTATGATAAACGAAATAATCCCACAAGGGCTAAATAAACTAAAGTAATAATTACACTCTTAGCAATAACAATAGGATCGCACCGAACGGCGCCACCCTGACAACACCACGCTCAAACGTGGGACAAGGGAGGGAGAAAAACTAAAGAAAAGCAGCTGGCCTCTCACCCTTCACATCTAGGCTTCGTGAATTATACAACACTTGCAACTGAGATAGCTATTAACCCGGGAGCTGCGGGAAGACTCTTAAGAGTTCCCCCGGCGGACTGCGGGAAGACTCTCCTGAGTAAGTAAAATTAAAAATCAACTTTTGACATCGAAAAAAAAAAAAAAATTTATTTTTTTATTTTTTTATTTTTTTTTGGCCCCTGGGCCATGCAAAATCTCAGTCCTCTACCTCCCCTCCTTCCCCACTTTCCTCCTATCCCTCAGTTATCACCTATTTTCCCTATTATTCCCTTATTCTGAGGTATATTTTCGTGCTAACATTAGCGAGTTGCAAGCAGGGTGTTGTCATCACTGATAGCAATCGAGTGCAAGAGAGAGAGAGAGAGTATCGATCGACTGTGTCGCAGTGGCCTTGGGGAAAATTGGCGGGAAGGTAGCTTGCCTCACCCATACATTATACAACTCGCGGGCTATATCTCCGATTTTGACCATCCAAACGCTGTTTTCACTCGTTTTATTGTTGTTTCAGGTTAATACCTTTATAATCAACCCATAATAGGCGCATATGGATAATTATTAATGCTATTAATGGTACAATGAATATTTTAGTGACGAAAAACCTCAAATACGTCAGCACAGGGGGAGGTTTTCAATTACCCCCGTGCGCACTTCAGAGGTAAAGATCAGTTGGAAGTGACACCCTCACACCCAGGGCCAGTCTGTTGGTGCATCTTGAAACAACAGACTGCTTACACTTCAGTAACACTACCAGACATACACAACTACAGTCTTTTTTTTCTAGTATTTTTATGGTTTTTATATTTTTGTATTTAAATATTTTCTTCTGTACAAAAACACAGCAACTCCTACTTTACGACCCTACGCTGGGCTACATACGGCAACCAACAAGCACCAGACGTAAACATGTTAATCAAACCAAAGTAGGAGGCTACACCAAAACTAACTGACCACCATGATTTCTCCTTACAACATACCCTCCCATGACAAACAATCAGCCATAACATTACCAGTGCCTTTAATATGCTGCACATCCAAACTGTGTTCCTGCAGCAAAAGAGCCCACCTTGTTAGCCGCTTTGTACTTAAATTTCTCCCAAAAACTGGAGGGGATGGTGGTCGGAGTAGATCTTAACAGTCGGGCCATAGGCTGGTACATACACTTGAAAGTGCTGCAGGGACAGAACAATAGCCAGGAACTCCTTCTCCACCACTGAGTAATTCCTCTGGGCTCGATTAAACTTCATTGAGTAGAAGGACACTGGATGCTGTGTCCCTGCATGCTCTTGCAGCAGTACCGCACCCATCCCCACATCACTAGCGTCAGTAGCTAGGATAAATGGCAACCCAATGTCAGGAGCTCGCAGGATGGGATGGTGCGACAGGAGAGACTTAACTCCTGCAAAAGCCTCCTGACAGTCTTCTGTCCACTTGAACTTGATGTCTTTCCGCAGTAAATTTGTCAGCAGAGCAAGTACAGTAGAGTAGTCTTTAATGAATCTCCGGTAGTACCCAATTATCACCTCTGCGTAGGCAGAGTGGTATCGTTCCCCGTATAGTGGTACATGGCGGCCGAAATCTCTGTCTGTCTGTCCGATCCTAGACCGTTCGACGGATTTTCACCAAACTTCACACGAACCTTCGGTGCTGGAATGCGACGGTAATATTTTTTTATTTATTTTTTATTTGTGCAATAGTTATGATTTTAGGTAAAAACAAATGTTTTGCCTCCCCCCCTCGGTACCCCCCCCCCCCCCCCCCCCCCCCCAGCAATGATGGCGTGTTGTGTGTGTGTGCCCCGTAGGGGCTCACACACACAACGCCAACATTCTGGGGCCGAAAACAACTCGCCCCACATCTGTCAGGTTAAGTTAGGTTAGCCACACGCACAACGCCATCATTCTGGGGCCGAAAACAACTCGCCTTGCATATGTCAGGTTAAGTTAGGTTATGTTAGTTTAGTTGACATTATAAATGATGATAGTAATAGTGGGGATGATGGTAATAGTAGTGATGATGGTGATACTAGTAGTGATGATGGTTGTAGTTGTAGTGATGATGATAACAGTAGTAATGATGATGGTAGTGATGATGATGACAGTAGTAGATATGATGGTGATAATTGCTAGTAGTAGTGATAATAATGGTGACAGTATTAGTGATGATGGTGAGAGTATAGTAGTGATTGATGATTGTAATAGTATTCGTGATGATGATAGTACTGGTGATGATGATAGTAGTGATGATGGTGACAGTTGTAGTGATGATGATAGTAGTAGTGATGATGGTAATATTAGTGATGATGGTAACCCATCGCAGAGTTGGGTATGTCGTTTTGATTTTGGGCGAAACGGCACATCTACTTTATTCCTAAGAACCGTTGCAGAGATTTATGAGTAGTAGGAGGTGAGAAACTAGCAATAGCCTCCACCTTTGCCAAGGGTGGAGACACCTCACCATGCCCTCTTTTGTATTTTTTGTTTTTTTCTATATTCCAACTTCTCCCTCTCAGGCATAGGCTGATAGCCTTTATACTCTACCGCTGACCACGGTGAGGCCCGTGAGGTCTTGCTCCAGTCTAGGGAGTGAGAAATGCGAAGCTTCACGGCTCGAAGCAACTCCATCTCTGAAGCCGCCTCGCCTCTGCGCCTCACAGTCTTACCCCCCACACTCGGACCCTCACTCTCAGAACCCCAGCTATTGAGCAATTAACTCACTAGGCATTGCCCCCCTATAGCATATTTTTGAATATGGGAATATTCATACAATGCTATTTAATCAGGGAACAATGAGGGTATTTTTTTGGCATTTCGGTGTGCTGTGGTAATGCACTGACACTCTAGGTACAGCACAAATTCCATCCCAATACCACGAATCCCAAGTAATTGACAGTAGCCTGTACAAAGTCGCATTTCTCCAGATTTACAACCAATCCTGCTTCACTGAGTCTTTTGAAAAGAAACTCAACATTATCGACATGCTCCCGCCAGGTGGTATAAAAAATCACAACGTCGTCAATATAGACTACACTATTAGGGATATCATCTACAACCCGGTTCATCAATCGCTGAAATGTAGCCGGGGCGTTCTTGAGCCCATAGGGCATCACCTGACACTAGTCAACTGCCCCGTCCACCACAAAACTAGCAATTTTCTTGGCTCTCTCAGTCAACGGGACCTGCCAATAACCGTTCACTAAACTCACCTTAGTGATAAACATGGCAGCCCCAATGCGGTCTACGGAGTCGTCAACTTTAGATAATGGATAGGCATCTGTCTGGGATTATGCATTGACCCTCCTGAAATCAACACAAAAGCGGATCTTGCCATTCGGTTTAGGTTGTAAAGTCACTGGCGAGGACCACTTACTATATCCCTCCTTCACCTGACCCTTCTCCAACATGTAGTCCAGCTCTGCTTTTAACCCGTCCAGCCCCGGCTAGTTTTGTAATGTTTGTTCACCAGAACCCGGCCGGTTTTCAAAAATTGGTTTTATTCCAGAAACAATAGTGAATGGGTTAGGAATGAAGGAAAACACACGAAAAACCGCTCAAAAAGCTTAAAGAATGGTCCTACAGAGCCCCCGAAAACGTATTTTACAAGAGTAAAAAATTGAAGGCAATTACCCCAAAAAACCAGGTTATTGCGCGCTCACACGCACGCACGTGGACTTTGAGAGTTTTCAACCATCGGCACGGTTGCGTGGGATACGTACACAGTTCCCATACAAATCTGAGCCCTCTTGAGTGGCTACATCTGAGGTTACGGTCGGCGCAATTAGGGTGACGCGTCAGGCGCGTCTCTGGGGCTGTGCGTTACATACATCGCCGACGCGTCAGGCACGTCGCTGGGGCTGTAGGGGTTAAGGCAGGCTGCCGAGCAGGATTTATACGGTAGGGGACCAACTTAAGCGGTTTACTATCTCCAACCTCTATGCCGTGTTTCGCCCAGGACGTCAGACCTGGAGAATCACCAAACACACTGGAGTACTGCCACAGCCTTGTAAACAACTCCTCTTGGCGCTTAGGACCAAGATGCTGCAACTTGTCTCGAAGAGCAACATACCCATTGCCCTCCCACAACCCAGCCGGGACCGCAACTTCTAAATAGTCAACCTCCTTCTCCTCCTCCGTCCCTACTACAGCCAGATCATGAGAGGGGCAATCTGTACCATATGAGCAATCACTCCCATAATTCATAAGTACAAAGGCTTCCCCCCTGATACCAGACATGCGTACCCCCGCATTCCTTGCGGCTACACCTGCCTGCGCAGCATCACCTCCGTCAGCCCCACGGCCAGATGCAGTCGGTCTATGGTAGGGCTTTAACATATTAATATGGCAGAATTGGGAGGCTTTGCGACGGTCGGGCATATCTAATACACAGTCAACCTCACCAATCTGCTTAATGACCTTGTATGGACCAAAAAACTTAGCAGCTAAGGGTCGACCCTGAACTGGCAACAGTGCCAGAACCTCGTCGCCCACCTTGAACGCCCTAGATTTAGCCTGCTTATCATAATGGTATTTCATCTTGATTTGTGCTGCCACTAGATGCTCCTTAGCAGCTAGCCTCTCACCCTTCACATCTAGGCTTCGTGAATTATACAACACTTGCAACTGAGATAGCTATTAAGATCAGTTGGAAGTGACAATTTCTTCTCCGAAAATCCTTCACCGCATCGTTGAGAAGACGCCCAAGACGTACTGCTCCCACCTGGTTCAGATGAACTCTATCGTCCGAAAACAAATAGTCATCGTAGTCAAAATTGTTCCAGGTGTCGATGAATCCCACGTTCTCCTTCCTGCAGAGGTTGGCTAGACAACAATTTGTGCTGGTGGCTATGTTGTAAAATCGGCTCTCTACACCGAGCCAGGGGACGATTCCAGAGACGATGATCCTTGACGACTTCTCCTTAAACGACTTGATCAGCTGCTGGTACTTTAGAAGCAAATCTTCCGACCAGGTTCACTGTACATCGCTGGATCCGGCGTGGATGACGTACATTGTATTAGCAGAGGCCAGCTTTGATACTTCGTCAACTGCAGCAACTACGTCGTGCACACCACCACCAGGCATACAAAAATGCTTCCTGGTCTCTGTGAGCTGACCACATACCATCGAGTCTCCCACGAGCCGAACTTCTTCTGTTTCCTCTTCGTCATCCGAGTCGGTGAGTGTCTGGAAACAGTTGTGACACTCGGTAAGCGGTGTGATTTTCCTGTCTTGTTCCTCACGACACGGAAGTTGTCTTGAGGGGGAGCAGAGTCATTATTTCTTTCTTGTGTATCGGAAGCATCTGCTGAATTGGATATTGCAGTCGTTGGATTGTTGGCAGTTGACATTGGGGCGTTGGTGGCTGCAGGAGTTGAAGCGGTGACGATTGAAGTTGGTGGTACTCCAACGTTGAGTGTTACAAACTCTTTGAGTGATTCCAGCTTCATGGTGAGGGAGTTGATATATATGTATATGTATATATATATATATATACTGTATATATATATATATATATATATATATATATATATATATATATATATATATATACAGGGTGATTCAGAACTAATGTCACAAAATTCACGTGTATTGAGATAATAATATATCTATCAAAATCAACTAAGTATATAAACGTGAAAAATGCTCATATAAATAGTTACAGGACCTGCTAGGTTAGTATAGCAGGACTTGCTAACCATTAAAAGACACAGATATAGCATTGCTAATTAAAATATCAGAAAAGTAAACGGTGTCACAAAGTTAGAAACAGTGTGGAGGAGATATTGGTATAATTATTGGATAAAGATTGGTAACTAACAGATATCTAGCACATTTATGTACATCCTCTGGGCCATCTCCTTACTGTGAAAAGCCATCACCAATACGAAAGTGTATGTTGCAGCCAAAGCCTCAGCCAACTATCCGAACACTTATGACTTGCAGTTTTGCTGCTAAAGATGAAGCCAAAGTCTCGAACTTGATCCTAGCTTCAAAAATATTTACGAGACAGGTTCATTTAGTTGATCATTTTCGACCCTCTATTCATACTTCCTGCTACTCCTCGATTGGTAAGACAAGTTATTCTTTCTTCAAAGTCGAATATTATGTGTAAATTATTCAAGAAATAATTATTGCTTACATTGTTATACTGTAGATAAATTTGTAGTTATTGTAATACATAGTTACTGTATTTATTTATTGCTCATTAATCGCCATTGGTTCATTAAGATATTTATTGCAGTATTTTTACATCTCATTATCAACAGCAGTCTTTAGAAAAGGTGTTATACCCGGTATCGTCGTTGACGGTGCACATTAACCCTTTCATGAGCCGAGGACGCCCTGCTCTTCTGTTTTCTGGTTATTCTTGGACTATTTTATTTAGATTGTGAAGGTATTTTAAATCCTGAGGGTTTATTGAGCTAGTGTTTATCCTTTTCATCCCCTCAGATCCTTCCTAACCTGTATAAAACTTATAATGATTGCCAGAAGAAAACGTCAAATGGCGGCAGGATCGTGAGAAGGGTTAATGAGAGGATAATGTAGCCTACTGAATTAAGAAAATAATATTGTGAAAATATTTATTTATAATTTTCAATATTTAGTAGCGATAATAGCATAGTTAGTTAAAGTAAATATTATTAAATTTTCTTTGAACATAAACTCCAAAGAAGTAGCCTACCTCATGCCGTTGCTAGAATTACATAGAAACTGTGCGGTATAGTTTCACATACACAATTCTTACCGTATGTGTAAGCTAACGTAGCAATATCTATTTTTTCATAATTTTATTTATGAACACACATTATTATGAAATCTTTAAGTTAAAATTGAGTCAGGAAGGAATATGAACAATACTTATCTCGATAACCTTTATTATTGTAATTGCACCTAGAGGTTAGCGTCATTGCATGTATTGTATACCTACCCAATGTTTTATAAGTATTTCATCTGGCCTTGAATGATGCTAGTGATGAGTGACCGTACACATAATCATATTAATGAAATTAATCCAACTACTTCTTGGGAAAACATTCTGCAATGTTATTCACAATTTTCTTACTATGCACAGTCTCCTGTGATGCTTGGTCTCGTTCCTTATGCAGCGATATGCATAACTATTTTAACGATGCACATGCGCGATAGAGTAATTTAAGTGTATGTATCAACAGAACATCAAATGTTAAAATGCACAGATTACAAAGAGACTTAATGTAGGGGGGCTCACAATGCAAACTTTTATGATTACAGGCAAGCCGGAAACATGCAAAGGTTCACCTTCCAAGAATATGCAGATATGCATATGGCTTATGGTGCAGCAAATGGGAACAGTCTAGAGGCATCACAGATTTATGCAGCACGTTTTCCCCTACGACAGCAACATCCATGGCCCAGAACATTTTGCGGCATAGATAGGAGGCCTCGGGAGCGTGGCAGTGTTAGACCACGGATGGAGGAGACTGGAAGGCCACGTGACATCACACCACATGAAGAGGAGCTAATCCTGGATGCTGTGGGAAATAATCCCCGTACAAGCACTCGTGCAGTTGCCCATGATTTAGGATTAAGTCAGTCAACAGTATGGAGAACGTTACACGATCAACTGCTTTACCCATACCACTTTCAGCGGGTTCAAGCTTTACATCCCAACGATTATCCAAGGCGACGAGAATATTGTCAATTGTTTCTCGAAAATGTTACCCAAAATCGCAGTTTCCCAAAGAGTGTGTTATTTACTGACGAGTGTACCTTTTCCAGGGATGGTATGTTTAATACACACAACCTGCATTACTGGGATGATGAAAATCCACATGTCACCTGGCCCCATGCGTATCAGCAAAGATTTTCCATTAACATTTGGTGTGGAGTGATTAGTAGCCACCTATTAGGCCCACATGTTTTGGAGGGTACTCTGACAGGTGTCAAATATTTTGAATTTCTACAAGACTCTTTGCCAGTCTTCCTTGATAACATTCCCTTAGGAATAAGACGTCAGCTGTGGCTAATGCATGATGGTGCTCCTGCTCATTACAGCCTTCGTGTCAGGGAGTACCTTAATAACAATTTTGCCGGCAGGTGGATAGGGCGAGGTGGCCCCATTTCATGGCCAGCCAGATCGCCAGATTTGAATCCAGCGGATTTCTTCTTGTGGGGTCACCTTAAATCCCTTGTGTATCAAACTCCAGTTACCAATGAACAGGATCTGATGCAGAGAATTCTAGATGGGTGTACCAAAATTCGTGAAACTCCTGAGATATTGGAGAGGGTTCAAAGATCCTTGATCCGCCGCTATAATGTATGTATTGAGGCTGATGGTGGTCACATTGAACACCTGCTCTAAGATGTAAAACGACTTTAAATTTGGTTGCAATTTCTAAACTTACTTTCTCTCTCTCTCTCTCTCTCTCTCTCTCTCATACACTGGAGGTAGTCTAAATCTAGGCTTATGATGGGGCATTGCGAGCTCTTGGTACATTCGTTTATTATTTTATTTTACCTTATTACTTTATTACTTACATTCATAATTATGTTTTACTAATAACATAGCAGTACAGAATACATAACATTAACTTTGTTCATCCGTCACCTATCGCATGTAAGAAAACAGTTACTGGAAAAATTAACTAATATGTGAAGCACGTATTTTGTATTTGTTCCTAGTGTACATTATTAACCATAAACAGGAGTTAAGCCGGTTTACTTTGGGGAACAAATTATTAGTGTTTATTACCTCCGCCAGGAGGTTATCTTTTTACCGGTGTTGGTTTGTTTGTCTGCCTGTCTGTGAGTTTGTTACCAAGATAACTCAAAAAGGTTATGGATGGATTTAGCTCAAATTTTCAGGAATTGTCAGAAATGGTATAAGGAACTAATGATTAAATTTTGGGTGTGATGGGGCACTCGGGAGCGTAGACCTCCGCCACGGCCCTAAAAAGTTATGGACGGATTTTGCTCACATTTTCAGGGATTGTCAGAAATGGTATAAGGAACAACTGATTCAATTTGGGGGGTGATCAGGCACTCAGGTGCCCAGACCTCTGCCACGGCCCTAAAAAAAATTGAACGGATTTTGATGAAATTTTCAGGGATTGTCAGAAATGGGATAAGGAACAGATGGAAGATTGAGCGGCCTTGGTGGAGGTCTGCGCTCTCTGAGTACTTTTCCAGTTCTTGGATACCATTGTTCAGATTTAATGTACAATTAACCCGTCCAGCCCCGGCTAGTTTTGTAATGTTTGTTCACCAGAACCCGGCCGGTTTTCAAAAAATGGTTTTATTCCAGAAACAATAGCGAATGGGTTAGGAATGAAGGAAAAACCACGAAAAACCGCTCAAAAAGCTTAAAGAATGGTCCTACAGAGCTCCCGAAAACGTATTTTACAAGAGTAAAAAATTGAAGGCAATTACCCCAAAAAACCAGGTTATTGCGCGCTCACGCGCACGCCCGTGGACTTTGAGAGTTTTCAACCATCGGCACGGTTGCGTGGGATACATACACAGTTCCCATACAAATCTGAGCCCTCTTGAGTGGCTACACCTGAGGTTACGGTCGGCGCAATTAGGGTGACGCGCCAGGCGCGTCTCTGGGGCTGTGCGTTACATACATCGCCGACGCGTCAGGCGCATCGCTGGGGCTGTACGGGTTAAATCATTTGGAAAATTATGTAAAGTAAATTTATCAGATAAATAATAATCAGCTATTCTAAATGTACAGTCGTGGCTGATAATCCTTGACCAGGGATTAATGGCAAATCACTGCCAACACTGGTCAAGGATTATCAGGCATGGCTGTACACTCTACGACATTAATCCTGTTCTTAAATCTTTGAAGCTGTCCCGAACTGAACCGAATCTTTTCATACATTCTCTACCTTATATTGGCATTTCGGAGGTTCATTTTGATGTCTAAAGTTCGTTTTGGAACAGGATTATTGATGTAGAGTGTACCACCGAATAACAACCACCTGACTAGACTGTCAAGTAACTCATTAAATTAAGAAGGTCGGTCTCTGACAAGGATGATATTCTGATAATTGCATTTTGTGAAATGCTTCAAAATAACGGTCTCGAACTACGAACAGTGTGAAGCTGGTTGTTAACTGAGTGGAGCTGAGTAGAGGAGTAGGGGTGGTGAAGAGTAGGAGGGGTGGGCGTGGGGGGGAGGGGGGAAGAGGGGTAATGTGTTCTGATTCCTGCCTATAATATCACTGGCAAGGCATTGGATAAGTTCGCTAGATTTAATTAAGTAATTTTAACTAGTTTTCCATACACTTTAGGGAAAAAGTCATAGAACGAAATATACTCATCTCCACCTCATGAATATGTGTTGTCATTTTTTGACATTAGTTCTCAATCACCCTGTATATATATATCTGTATATATATATATATATATGCATATATGCATATGTGGTGGAGTGGTCTTGCCACTGGCCTGGTAATCCAAAGGTCCCGGGTTCACATCCCGATGTATCAATGGGAAGATATTATTGGGATGGAATTTGTGCTATACCTGGTATCAGTGCATTACCACAAGCCCACCGAAACGTCAATAAAATACCCTCATTGTTCCCTGATTAAATAGCACTGTATGAATATTCCCATATTCAAAATATGCTATAGGGGTGCAATGCCTGGCGAGTTATCTGCTCAACAGGTGGCGATGTGTGTGTGTAAGTGTGAGAGTCCGAGTGTAGGGGGTGAGACAGTGAAGCACGGGAATGAGGTGGCTTCAGAGATGGAGTTGTTTCGGGCCATGAGTGAGCACCGTGCCTCATGTGAAGGCAAGATGGCAGGTGCTCGTTGTACTCTACGTGCTTCACATGTCTCACTCCCTAGACTGGAACAAGACCTCACGGGCTTCACTGTTCATTGTAAAGCGGTGAATGTTAAGGCTCTCAGCCTATGCCCGAGAGGAAGTAAGTTGGAATATAGAAAAAAAAAAAAAAAAAAAAAATATATATATATCTATCTATCTATCTATTGCCTGACGCCGTGATCCCCGAAGGGGTGGCCACGAACGAACCGCCCCCATGCACCTCTGTCCCCAGTCAGTCGACGCCCCTCCCCCCAACCAGCACCGCCTTTGTTCATGTAGTTCCTCACTCCATCCTTCCACCTCATATTCGGTCTACCTCTCCCCCTCTGTCCCTCCACCTCGCTCTCGTACACCCTCTTAGTCATTCTCTCGCTTTCCATACGTTCCATATGGCCAAACCATCTCAAGTTGTTCCTTTTCACACTTTCCAGCACATCTACCTCCACACCACACCTCCTTCTTACTTCCTCATTAGTCTGTCTATCCCTCCATGTAACTCCGCATGCACTCCTTAAGTAATTAATTTCCACTGCTCTCACTCTTGGTCTGAGTCTCTCAACCAACGTCCATGCTTCGCTTCCGTAAGTCAGTGTCGGGATTACCACACTGTCATGCAAGGACTTCTTCACTTCCATACTGACCACCCTATTTCTTGTTACTGCTTTTAGCGTTCCTACAACCCTCTTCCCCTGTTGTACCCTCTCCCGCACCTCTTCATCCATAGTCCCATCTTTACTCAACACACTGCCCAGATACTTAAAAGAGTTGACGATCTTCATAGCCTGACCGTTCAGCTTCACCTCACACTCTGTGACTTCACCCCTTTCGAAGACCATAACCTTGCTCTTCCCCGTATTTACCTTCAAATTCCGTTTTCCGCACACTGTTCCAAACTCATTTACCAGACCCTGCAACTCCCATTCATTATCACTCATCAGAACTGTATCATCCGCAAACAGCAGTATAGGTAGCTTCCACTCAATTCCCTCCCTTTTCAGCGATACACCAACATCCACTGCTCTTGATAGTATTTCTTTCATAACTCCATCCATATATACAGTAAACAACCACGGGGACATCACACACCCCTGTTTCAAACCAACATTCAGGTCAAAGAACTCGCTCTGCTCACTCTCCACACGTACTGCCGCCTTTGCACCCTCATACATGCTCTTCACTGCTTTCAGCAACTTGCCCTCTACTCCGTATATTCTAAGTACTTTCCACAAACCTTCTCTATCCACTCTGTCATAGGCCTTCTCCAAGTCCATAAAGGCAACATACACCTTTTGTTTCTTCTCCAGATACTTCTCCACAACACAATTCAGGGTAAAAATCTGATCTACACATCCTCTTCCCTTCCTAAAACCTCCCTGCTCGTCGCCTATCCATTTCTCCGTTCTCACTCTCACTCTCTCAATCACTACCCTACTGTATACCTTCCCTACTACGCTTAGAAGACATATTCCTCGGTGGTTACCACACACTCCTCTTTCCCCTTTGCCCTTATATAGGGGGACTATTGTGCCAGTCTTCCAGTCATCGGGTGCACTCCCCTTCCCCCATGCTAGTTTGCACATTTGCCATACCCATTCTATCACTATCTCACCACCATACCTCAACATTTCCCCACACACTCCATCTGTTCCTGGTGCTTTCCCCAACTTCACTCTTTTCATGGCTTCCCACACTTCTGACCTCCTGATCCCCACCTCCTCCTCCACTACTTCTCTTCTTCTCCCTCCCATACCATATCCAGCTATGTTTGCTGGCTCTTCATTCCTTTCATTTAGCAACTCACTGAAGTACTCCCTCCATCTTTCGACTCTCTCTTGCTTCTCGGCTAGCATTCTCCCATTCTTATCTTTCACACCCTTACTGTTTCCCTTGCTACCTTCCCTAACTTTCTTGACTTCTTTCCAGAACAGTTTCTTACTCTCCCTCCATTTTACACTCAGATTCCTTCCAAATTCCTCATCTACTCTTCTCTTACTTTCCTTCACTACTCTCTTCACCACCCTCTTACTCTCCACGTACCACGCTCGTTTCTGTCTCTCGGAATCTTCATTCCCTCTACTACCCAACCACTCTCTATATGCTTTCTTCTTTTCTTCCACAGCTATTCTTACCTCTTCTGTCCACCATGCTGTACCTTTCACTCCCCTCCCTCTTCTCCTCACTCCACACACCTCCTCACATGCTGCACAGATCTCATCCTTAAACACCTTGCTCATCTCCTCCACTTCCTCCATAACTTCCAGGTCGAACCCACCTAGTCGTCTTTCCACTGCTCTCCTGTACTCCTCCCTGACTTCCTCCTCCTGCAACCTCTCCACCCTCCTCACCATTCCACCCTCCTCTCGCCTCCCTCCCGCTCTCCTCACCCACTTCTTTTGTATCCTAACCTTAGCTACCACTACATAATGATCAGACAGACCCCCTCTAGAAACAGGGCCGTTTCTAGGCACAGGCGACCCAGGCGGCCGCCTGGGGCGCCATCAGGTGGAGGTGGCGCCAAATTGCTGTAAAAAATTAATAGTTTTACTAGTTATATTCACATAAATTTTAAGTTGAAGATGTTGTAAGCAATGCAATAAGCACTACTAGCGCGAATATCAACCCCTTCAGCACCATCACATACTTTTCATAATTATCTTGTCACTTTTAGGCGATATTATTAAGTTTAGGAAGTGTCTGTAGCAATACAAAAGGCTTTTATTACTGACCATTTCTACTTAAAATCGCAATTTACCCATTCTAAGCTGTAGAAAATCGTTTAAATATAGCTAGGAAAAGAAGAAATTGGTGGTTGGTGCTGAAGGGGTTATTGATGTTTAACATTTGAAAGCAACAGCGCATTTCGAAATCTAGGGTTTTTTGGTCAAATTTAGCACTTCTGTTTTTTTAGATTCAATCTGGCAAATTTAGAAAATTAGAGTTTGCAACGCTGGATCATTGGGTGGATATCGTCGGCATCGTGCGTCATTCCTCACTCCAAACTCACTGTTAAGTTGTCAACTGTCAAGTTTATATCATGAAAAGGCATTCCAAGCTGTCAGGTGCAGCTAACAGAAAACGAAGAAAGGAAGAGGAGGAAAAACGGGCCCAAAGTAGAGGTATGTATGCTGTGTCACCCTGTGTGCACAAGCAACAGCGTGTTTGTTTGACTTTTCATTTGGACATCTAGCAACACACTAGGCAAAAACTGACTAATGCTAGCTAAGAAAGCCTAATAATTGGGCGTTACACATGCCCAGGCCTCTCAGCACTTATCCTAAAAAAACTTCAAGAGCTTAATATCCCATTTGAAGACTGCAGAGGGCAGTCCTATGACAATGGGGCAAACATGAAAGGAAAAAACAAGGGAGTCCAAGCCAGACTTCTTCACTTGAACCCCAGGGCTTTATTTGTGCCATGTGGAGCACACACCGTTAATCTAGTTGTGTGTGATGCAGCAAAGAGCTCTCCAGATGCATCTGGATACTTTGGCTACCTGCAAAAACTATATAATCTCTTTTCTGCCTCCACTCAAAGGTGGTCGATCTTAAAAAAGCATGTGGACACAACTTTAAAATCCTGGGCAGACACACGGTGGGAGAGTCGAATCAACAGTGTGGTGGTTGTAAGATTCCAGGCTACAAAAGTGAGAGATACTCTTTTAGAGGTGAGAGAGAGCACTGCAGATCCAGCCATTAAAATTGAAGCACAATCTTTGGCAGAAGAGGTTGGATCATACCGGTTTTCTATATGTACGGTAGTGTGGTACGATATTCTTACAAAAATCCAAACTGTGAATAAACTTCTGCAAACACAAACCATGCACCTGGATGTAGCTGTCGACCTCCTTAAAAAGACTGAAACCTCCCTATGTAGCTACAGAGGCACTGGCTTTGTTGACGCCCAGGCATCTGCCAAAGATATGTGTGAAGAGATGAATGTGGTAGCTGTGCTAAAAGAAAAAAGACTCAGAACTACTAAACGGCAGTTCTCCTATGAGGCCCCTGACGAACCTCTGACTGATGCCTTGAAGAAATTGGAAGTTTCGTTTTTCAATGCAGTTGTGGATGTGGCCATTGCGTCTCTGAGAGAGAGAACTGAAATGATGAGTGATGTTGCGAAGAAGTTCAGTGTTCTTATCAACTTCCCTGGTCTACCAGCTGGTGAACTTGAAAAGCAGACAAAAGATTTGTGTAATACCCTCACTTCTGGAGATCAGGCTGACTTAAATTATGATGAACTGATTGTGGAGATGCAGTCATTTCCACAATGGCCAAGACAGAATATGACAACATTAGACCTTTTACTATTTCTGGAGGAGAAAGACCTGAAAGAGGTCTATCCAAACATGTGGGTGGCATTTAGAATTGCTGTCACTACTCCTGTGACTGTGGCATCTGCAGAGAGAAGCTTTTCTAAACTTAAGCTGATTAAAACATATTTAAGGTCTACAATGTCACAGGAGCGCCTAAATGGACTTGCTATTATAAGTATTAATAGAGAAATGTCCAAACAGGTTTCATATGATGAAACTGTAGATGCTTTTGCTGCTCGGAAGTCAAGACGAGTCAGGTTCTAAATAAGAAGAAATAGATGGGAAACATTATTATTTTTTAGTTATAGATTGCCTTTTGAGCTTTACCTTAGATGGGATTTGCAATATAATGGTATAATGGTGGTGTTATTTTACTAAAATCTACAATAATTTTATACTTTTGTAAATGTGAAGTTTACACTTTCCCTTGTTTTTATATACATGTACATTATGATTTATGAAGAGGATTTATAAAGTATATTTTGTTGTGTTGTGGTACAAGTCATGTGATAAATGACAATAGAGGAGGAATAATGGAAGTCAAGACGAGTCAGGTTATAAATAAGGAAAAATAAATGGAGAACATTATTATTTTTTAGTTTTAGATTGCCCTTTGAGCTTTACCTTAGATAGGATTTGCAATATAATGGTATAATGGTGGTGTTATTCTATTAAAATCTACAATAATCTTATATTTTTGTAATTGTGGAGTTTACACATACCTTTGTTTTTATATACATGTACATTACGAAGATGAATGTTAAAGTATGTTTTGTTAAGTTGTGGTACGAGTCATATGTTAAATGGCAATAAAGGGGAAATAAAAGGTTTGAAATTGCTTAGGATGTTATTTCCAGCCCCGGGGGGGGGGGGGGGGGGCCTTCACAAGTTTTTGCCTGGGGCGCCTGATGACCTAGAACCGGCCCTGCCCCTATACACCCTAGCATCCATCACAGATTTCTTCATTCGTTCATCCACACATACATAATATATCAATCAATATATATATATATAAATATATATATATACATTTTTTTTTCTATGTGAATGAGAGAGACAAAAGGCATAACATGCCTGCAGCGAGTGCCTCCCCCAGAGTTGAAAGAGTGACAGGGCCAAAATCAAGTGACGTTTGAGCTAAAATGCCTGGACACACGGAGTTTGAAGCAATTTAAGTCATAAGAAGATGGAAAGACTTATTCTGGGAGAGAGTTCCAGAGCTCAGCAGTTGAATAGAAGAAAGTCTGAGAATAGTGTTTCACTCTTGGGTTGGAGAGTTGCACAGAGTAAGGGTGGGATTGTGTTGCAAGGCGGGTACTACGTACCCTACGTTGAGGAGGTGGTATACTCTGGGAAAGTTCTGAGGAACACTGATTATTGTAGTAGCGATAGATTAATGAGAGAGATGCAACATTGCGGCGAAGAGAGAGAGATTGCAGAGAGTTGGTGAGTGGACAGGAGTTAATGATATGAAAGGCTTTCCTTTCTACTTTGTCTAGGAGTTCGGTATGAGAGGATCCTCCCCACACATGTGACCAATACTCAATACAAGGATGCACTGTGCCCCTGTACAGAGCAAGAAGCTGCGCAGGGGTAAAGAACCCCTTGAGGCGGTTGAGCACACCCAGCTTCTGGGAGGCTGCCTTAGCAAGACTGGTAATATGGTCCTTCCAAGTGAGAGCAGAAGAAAAAGAGACACCGAGAATATTGAGAGATGAAGGATTGATTTTTGTATAATTATTATGTTCCCTCCACCAACCGACTTTACTCCTAAACTCAATTAATGAAATCAACAAATACATGTGGCAGTCAAGGGATTCGAACCTAGGATGTTCACACCGAAATTCAGTGCATTTATCCATTGCGCTACGAAGACAGTTAAAGAATGTTGGACAAGCCTACGATTTATTATGCAGTTTCGAATCCTGCATATCAATCTAAGCATGTACACACTTTCCAACTGCGCTATCATAGGCTATGGATAGATGAATGGAAGGAGTAATTAATGGGGCCTTAACCCTAAGGAAGGCCTCTCTATAAACAACCCCTGAACCTGAATGAATTATTATGTTCCCTCCACCAACCGACTTTACTCCTAAACTCAATTAATGAAATCAACAAATACATGTGGCAGTCCAGGGATTCGAACCTAGGATGTTTACAGCGGATAAGGGATAATCTTCTGGAATTTTCTGACAGGTAGCAAGATGGATAAATTGGGTCTTGCAAGCATTAAGTGCAGCAAGGTTTTCTCTACCCCATTTGGAAATAGTAGCTAGATCAGAAGATAAGTGTTTTATGACTTCATTACATTTGTTTTTGAGGGACTGCTGGCTGGGGTGTTCTGGAAAACTAATTGAGTAGTGTAAGGTAGAGTCATCTGCATATGAATGGATGGGACTGGATGTACAGTTGAGAAGATCATATATGAAAATTAGAAAGAGAATAGGAGATAGGACAGAACCCTGGTGAACACCGGAATTGATAGGATGAGGAAGTGAGCGATGGCCGTCCACAACCGCAGCTATGGAAAGGGCGGAAAGGAAATTAGAGACAAAGGCACAGATGGAGAGATAAAAACCGAAGGAGGGTAGTTTGGAAGTTAAAGATTTGTGCCAGACTCTATCGAAGGCCTTTGATATGTCTAGTGCAACAGAAAAGGTCTCACTGAAGTCCTGAAAGTTGGATGACCAAGAGTTAATAAGATATGAAAGAAGACGACCAGTAGAGCGACTATTAAGGAAGCCATCCTGGCGATCTGAGAGCAGATTATGAGAAGATAAATTATTAAGACATTTGGAAACAAGAATAATTTCAAAAACTTTAGAGATACAAGAGATGAGAGCAATTGGACGATAGTTGGAGGGTTGAGAGCGGTCACCCTTCTTTGGGACAGGTTGAATGAGAGCAAACTTCCAGCAAGAAGGGAAGACGTTAGACGAGAGACAGAGACGAAAGAGTTTGCCTAGGCAGGTGGTCAGCACGGAAGCACAGTTTTTTAATACAACAGGAGGAACACCATCCGGTTCGTACGCCTTCTTAGTATTAAGCCCAGAGAGGGTAGAAAGTACATCTTTAGAAGAGATTAGGATATTAGGCATAAGTAGGAGAGAGTGGGTGGAGAGGGAGGAATAGCACAGGAATCATCCAAGGTGGAGTTTCTAGCAAAAGTTTGAGTGAAGAGTTCAGCTTTGTCAGAGGAAGAAGTGATAGTTGTGCCATCAGAGTGGAAAAAGGGAGGGAAAGACGAGGAAGAAAAAATATACATATAATTATATATATATATATATATATATATATATATATATATACCGGTATATATATATATATATATATATTGTTACGGCTGGATCGGCAATACATATTCGGGATTCTTGATCGTAGGACAGAAATGGCTTATGTGACAACGACACGCTCGATTCCAGTCCCAAATACTATATGCTCCAGACAACAAAAGCACCAACGCCCTACAGAGTTATCGTCTATGGTAACGAGGTACCTTAACTCGGCGAAAGTGTACAACAGGGGTAGGCTATGAGGCTAAACTCCCTCAGACATTTATAGGTTACGTTATGACTAAAGAAATGCAATACTCAAGAAACTACGTTAATATTAAGCCTCTAATAATGTAGAATAGAAGCAGGCTAAAGGTATGACAGTGAAATGCTAAATGACAAATGTACACGCCTACTTGAAAGCGCGTGCACTAGAATAACTGTCCCCTACTAACATGCACTAGCATGTAGCATACAAGATGTTCATGATCCAGTAGATACCTAATAATACACATGGAAGGAACATAAATAGTAGTCACTTATTATAATAATGAATCTATACTTGGAATAACTAAAAGGTTGCAGGCAACAGTACTGCGCCGGTAGCCTACTACCGCATAGGCTACTTCGCTTCTCTCACTCTGTCTCCCCTCTGAGTCCGTATGCGCCCTACGCAACGGAACTCCGGACACAGCAGCAAAACGACAGTGCAGTTAATTGATACATGAAAGTATTAATAGTGTTGTCTTGTGTGTGAGTAATGTGTATTGTAAAGTGTTATATACATAAACTTAAAGAGAGCTGCAATGCATAGTAAAATAAAGATATCACCCACTCATCATCCCCATGTGTTCTAGCTAGCAGGCCAAGTCACAGGAACAACGAGTCCCAGCACCGAAAGCGAGAACCCAGGAAAAGACTGCAGAGAACACAAGGACAGATAAATTACGTTACTCTACTATACCGGCACTACGAGCGAGCTGTAGTCTCTGGTACTGCACTCGCTCCTGGCTCGGTAGGCAAATCAAGGCTAAGTCCTCGCCCCTCTACAGACAACTCCTGGGCATGGTCGGGCTCTTACACATGGCACTAGTCTAGTCACAAATTGGATGATGAGCTGGGCATATAACTCGTGAACATGTAGAACGTTCACCAACTATCCTCATCAAGAAGATCGCTGTTCACATTAACCCCTTAAATCTAATACATGTAAATATATGCTTGTCCTAAGAGTAATACGAGAGGTGAGTGCTGAAACTCCTTTAGGACCTCAAGGGAAGGTTATGCATTTAAATAGAGAGAAGAATGAAATGAGAGTAATGTCGTCAGAGAGAAAGAGTGCAACCGTGAGAAATTGGGAGAGAGGGCAAGGGATGTTAGAATCTCAAAGGTTCTAGGCAACCTGATCATGGAACACACAGCGAGCCTCCAGGCAATGTGCAGTACGACAACATGGGCAACCCAGGCAGCATAGGCAGGCGGCAATGGACTACCAACCCTGTCGCACCTAGCTATAAGCGCAGGGCTGCCAACCGGTCCATACGTCTGGCAACCACCCCCCCGGCAGCGTGGCGCGTTGCTACCCTCTCGCTCTGAAGTCTAACTCACTCTCTCTCTCTGAATTCCTATTGTCTTATCTATCAACTTCTCTATTGATACTACATATTAAATGGAAGGTCTCGACATGGCTTAAAACAAAACCCACCACTGGTTAGCACATGACGAGACCTTTGCAGAGATACAAAGAACATAGTTATACGTTGTCACACTCAATATAAGCAGCCAGCACGGTACAGCGGTACAGCGGTACCACACAGTGGCGGTACAGTGGAGTACCAAGGAGTACAATCAGGTTGCGTTGCCACGCACTGGGTGCGTCACAGCCCCCCCAAGACTTTAGATAATCGACCTTAGAAGCATTATCAAAATCTGACAGGCAACCAACCGACCTGCTACCCTTAGCTGCCACTAATTGCAAAAGGTGCACAACAACTGAAGTGTGAATTATACATAAAACACAATATCGCATGCATCATGCTACAACAATAAAGACTTACAAAACTAAAAAAAAAAATTCTCGTTTATTTTATTGTTTTATAATCTTTTTGGACGGCGTTATGATAGCCTAATTTTACTCCTGCTCAACCCACACACCGTGCACGACTATCCTGGATCATCAACCCTTGATAGACAATCTGCTATCACGTTCTCACTCCCGGCAATATGCTGAATGTTGAGATTATACTCTTGGAGCATTAGGGACCACCTGGTCAACCGCATATTCCGATTGTGAAACTGATTTAGGAATTTCAAGGGATGATGGTCCGTATAAATCGTCACTACCGGGCCGTAGGCTGGAACATAAACTTCGAAATGTTTGAGCGACAAAACGATAGCAAGAAGCTCCTTCTCTATAGTCGAGTAATTCCTTTGTGCCGAATTAAACTTGCGAGAAAAGAAGCTCACTGGGTGTTCCAAGCCCTCGGAATCAGTCTGCAGTAACACTGCCCCGGCACCCACACCGCTGGCATCAGTCGCCAGCTGAAAACTCCTGGAGAAGTCTGGGGCTCTCAAAATCGGATGTGTACACAGCAGGTGCTTGACTAGGTCGAAAGCCCTCTGACACTCCGCAGCCCAACAGAACTTCACTGACTTCGACAGTAGATCAGTTAACGGTGCTAAGACAGTAGAGTATCCCCGGATGAAGCGCCTATAATAGCCTATCATACCTAGGAACCGCATGACCTGGCGCTTAGTGGTGGGCCTGGGAAACATATTGATAGCCTGTATCTTGCTCAGGGGGGGGCACACCCGGCCTAACCCGACCACGAAGCCAAGATACTGCACAGTAGCCTTTACAAACTCGCACTTCCTCAGGTTCACCACCAGCCCAGCATCGTGCAACTTCCCAAACAGGGTCTCTAAGTGCCTTAGGTGATTTTCAAAATCGTCATCATACACTATCACGTCATCAAGGTAGACCGTGCAGTTAGGGATTTCGTCACAAATATCGTTCATCAGGTTCTGAAACGTGGCAGGTGCGTTCTTAAGCCCATAAGGCATTACGTTACATTGGTAGGTCTTGCCATCTACCACAAAACCACAAACTTGCTTAGCTCGGTCCGACAGGGGTACTTGCCAGTAGCCTTTTACAAGATCAATTTTAGTAAGGTACTTTGCATTCCCTATCTTGTCCACGCTGTCGTCAACTCGAGGCAAAGGGTAAGGGTTGGTAGTGGTCAAGCCATTTAGCCTACGAAAATCTATGCAGAACCGCACCTTGCCGTCAGGTTTTGGCTGCAACGTGACGGGTGATGTCCACTTCACATAACCTTCAGTGATCATCCCTCTCTCAACCATGTACTTTAACTCCTCCCGTAAAGCTGGCAACTTTACCGGGGGCACACGGTAGGGCACTGACTTGAAGGGCACATTATCACCGACGTCCACGTCGTGCGTTACCTGAGTAGTGAGACCTGGGTGTTCGGCGAAAACAGAGGGGTATGACCTGAACAGGCCTAGGACAGCAGCACCCTGGTGCTCAGGCAGGTGACTTACAGCTTGCCTAGCCTCTTGTTCAGTATTCCCCGCCCACTGTTCCGCGGAAATGACACAGTCCCAGCTATCCTCCTCAGCAGCATGACTGTCCCCACCTCCTTCTCCACCCTGGCCGCTGCAGGCCAGCACAGGGACAGTGAGAGGCTCTGAGGGGCATCTCACATACTCTTTCATGAGGTTAACATGACATAACTGATGTTTTTTTCTACGGTCAGGTGTTGCAACGAGATAATCAAGGTCGGACAGTTTCTTAGCCACCACATACGGCCCAATAAACTTGGCAGAAAGGGGGTGTCCAGGCAAAGGTAAAAGCAACATTACCTCCTGACCCACCGAAAACTCCCGAAGCTTCACCTTGGCGTCATACTGGTGCTTCATGACCGCCTGTGCATTAACCAAGTTATTACCTGCCGCTGCCATGCAACCTATAAGTCTCTCCCGGCTCTCAAGGATATATTTAAGTACAGACCCCGGCTTCTCTTCGCCCTCCCAGATCTCTTTCACCATACTTAAAGGTCCTCTCACATTATGGCCAAAGACTAGTTGATTTGGACTGAACCCCAGGCTCTCTCCTGGGACTTCACGTGCAGCGAACAGAACATACGGCAGACCCAAATCCCAATCAGTGTCATGTTCTGCACAGTAACAGCGTAGCATACTCTTCAGGGTCGAGTGCCACCGCTCCAAGACTCCCTGACTCTCGGGATGGTAGGCTGACGACACTACAGAACATATACCGTGCAACTGAAGGGTTTGCTTGAACAATTTGGATGTAAAATTGCTCCCCTGGTCTGACTGCACCTCACGTGGAAATCCATAACGGGAACAGAACAATAATAAGTTTTTAACAACTGCCTTTGCCGAGCCGTTTCTCATGGGGTATGCGTCCGGGTATCTCGTAGCCACATCCATGATTGTCAACAGGAATTTATTGCCACTACTAGTAGGCGGGAAAGGGCCAACCAAATCTACTACAACTTTGCTGAACGGAGGCCCGGTGACAGGTATGGGAAACAAAGGTGCCTTCGGGATTGTCTGGTTAGGCTTCCCCGTTGTCTGGCAGGTCGCACACCCAGCCACCCATGCACAGACATCAGCCTTGACCCCAGGCCACCAGAAAAACCTGCCCAATGCCGCCAATGTTTTTGTTACCCCCAAATGACCCGCCACCGGCACATCATGCGCCAGACACAATAAGGACTCTCTATACTTATTTGGAACAACCACCTGGTCTACTACCCTCGCACCGCCCTCCCACTTCGATTTGGGGTCTAGAAATCTGCGGTACAATATCCTGTTGAGCCTAAAGAAATCTCCCGGCTTCGCATCCCCATCTTCCTCCAACTCTATGGCACCATTGCTATAACGAGCTAGGCTAGCGTCTTGCAGCTGCTGCTCACTAATGTCCCTGGGCGTCAATGCATCAAGATGGTTTTGTAATAAGACATTACCCCGGCTAGTAGGCTCTACTGCCTTAGTGGCTCTCGCTACAGCTCTTGCCTCACGCGAAGTCTTACCCAACTCTGCCTTGTTACACACCATATCTGGGCCAGAGTCAACTCCCGTGTTTATTATAGGTCCAAGTACCGAATCACCGAGAAGTGCAGCAGAATCAATGTCCCTTTTCCTGCCCTTAGCAACCTTCTCCTGATCCTTCCTCCACTGTCCCCGAGGTTGAGTGCTAGGCTGTGCAGGAGCCGCAGAGCGAGATCGGGTTACCACACAGGCCATCTTATCCTGTTGGCACCTCCCAACCCATTCCCGATTCTCACCATCCATGTCGGCCGCCCTCTCGGCAACGACTAAGGGTGGAGTCCCGGAAGTGGGCACCGCAAAGTCGTTGCCGAGAAGAAGGTCGACGCCCTCAACTGGCAAACACTCAACGATCCCTACATCCAGCTCCCTGCACACCTCTCCCACTCTCATCTCCAACCTCACAAGTGGGTATGACCTCGTAGCATTTATACCCTGCACCACAACAACTCTGGCCGCATTTATCGGTTTCCCTGTGAAGTTCCTCAACAAAGTTTGCGAAGCCCCCGTATCCCTCAGCAAGTCAACCCTCCGTAGTTCACTCCCCCAGCTCACAAACCCGTGCCCCCGATGGCTACAGAAAGTGTCCCGGACAGGTGTCGAGCCTTCCGTACGCTTCTTTACCGCGTGTGCCTCAGCTGCTGACAACCTACCCCGGGCAGTTGCTGCAGCCTTCAGAGACACACCGATACTGTGAACCAATGACACCGGCTTAGCGGGAGTGTTACTAGGGCACTCACGTGAATAATGGCCTAGCTTCTGACATTTGTAACATTTCACATCCCCAATGGGCTTCTTCCCTTGTGCGGGCGAAGAAGGGGCCTGACCTTTAGTAAACGGGAGAGGCTTGTGTTTGTAGGTGTTATTAGGTGCAATGCATTTAGTGTGGGTATGTGTGTCATAGGATTTGTTATTATCGAAAACTCTGGTGGGTGGGGTATAGCGCCCCTTCTGCCCTGACTCAGCCCTCTGAGCGGCACCGCAACCACGAATCAATGATAATCTGAGGTCTGCCATCTTGGCAGCCTCCTCTACTGTCTTGGGACATTTTTCCTTAATGTTCAGCGTTAGATCGGTTCCAGTACATTTGTAAAACTGTTCCAGATAGAAAAGTTGCTTAATTTCCTCAGCCGACTCTGCGTGCTCGGACCGAAACCAGTTATTACCTGCATCTGTTAAGTCCCGTGCGTGCTCCATAAAACTGACGTCGCTCTTCTTATTCACGCCACGGAACTTCAATCTATAAGTTTCGGGTTGCAGTTCGTAGGCCCGGAGCACAGCCTCCTTCACCAGTCCATACACTACACTCTCGTCCAGTGACAGTGCATCGTAGGCTTTCAACCCCTTACCCACTAGACGTGATGAAACTAATGCTGCCCATTTAACCTCCGGCCAGTCATACTCACGACACTTCTTTTCGAAACGAGCAAAAAACTCAGTCACTGCTGTCTCATCAAATGCGGGTACTAACTTAATTAAATGCGAAAGTGAGTCTGTAACCCGGTGCCCACCACCGAGATGACGCCCCGTGGTCTCTACTCTAGACTTCTCGACATCCATTTCAGCCTGGTACCTGGTTGCATCCTGATTGGCTTGGATTCTAGCAACCTCTATGCGTTCTATACTAGCCTGTTGTATCTGAGTCTCCTGCAGCTTAATCCGTTCTATACTAGCCTGTTGTATCTGAGTCTCCTGCAGCTTAAACTTAGCTAGTTCTAGCTGAAATAACATCTCAGGAGACAGGCCTGGGGGGGGAGAGCACAAAATGGGGGATCCACACCGAGACGTGTTTACGGGTAAGCCAGCTTGCCCTTGAGAACCCTCCTGCTGCATCGTGCTAAGACTCGCTGGCTGAGGGCCCAGCTCAGGGGTAGAGTGGAATGGAGGCTTGGAAGGAACCCCCCAAGACCCCACTCCACCCACCGCCCCATCGCCATCACCCAACAAACATGCCACCAAATTCTTCTTGGGCCAACTGTCAGGACAGTCCCGCCCCAAAACCGTGGCTAAACAGCGAAGACCGTAACAATCAATAGCCTGCAGGCGCTGTTCGGTCAAAGGTGTCTGCAAAAATGCCCGGGCATCCCTCTCTCCACTTATAACACTCCCCTCCCTAAACATCTGTTGTACTTGCTGGTTACTAGGCTGTACCGTGTTATCCTCCCCCGTAAATGATGAGTCATTAGACATAGTGCTGGTTATACAATTGCTGTTCATAAAAAAAAAAAAGTGCTTATTACTAATTGCAGTCTCGACTCACAAAATGTTAAAGATGCTTGAATGACTCTACTCTAGACACCCCCAACGAAACAATCTGCAAGTCCACCAATACAATAATGACACAAACAAAATTCCTCCAATATGCAAGAAAATTCTAGCCAGCTCTACTAGGTAGCATAGAATAGTTCTCCAAAAAACATGTGATAGGATACTACTGAATCTTGTGCAAGGTCGCCATTTTGTTACGGCTGGATCGGCAATACATATTCGGGATTCTTGATCGTAGGACAGAAATGGCTTATGTGACAACGACACGCTCGATTCCAGTCCCAAATACTATATGCTCCAGACAACAAAAGCACCAACGCCCTACAGAGTTATCGTCTATGGTAACAAGGTACCTTAACTCGGCGAAAGTGTACAACAGGGGTAGGCTATGAGGCTAAACTCCCTCAGACATTTATAGGTTACGTTATGACTAAAGAAATGCAATACTCAAGAAACTACGTTAATATTAAGCCTCTAATAATGTAGAATAGAAGCAGGCTAAAGGTATGACAGTGAAATGCTAAATGACAAATGTACACGCCTACTTGAAAGCGCGTGCACTAGAATAACTGTCCCCTACTAACATGCACTAGCATGTAGCATACAAGATGTTCATGATCCAGTAGATACCTAATAATACACATGGAAGGAACATAAATAGTAGTCACTTATTATAATAATGAATCTATACTTGGAATAACTAAAAGGTTGCAGGCAACAGTACTGCGCCGGTAGCCTACTACCGCATAGGCTACTTCGCTTCTCTCACTCTGTCTCCCCTCTGAGTCCGTATGCGCCCTACGCAAGTAAGTAATGTGTGAGTAATGTGTATTGTAAAGTGTTATATACATAAACTTAAAGAGAGCTGCAATGCATAGTAAAATAAAGATATCACCCACTCATCATCCCCATGTGTTCTAGCTAGCAGGCCAAGTCACAGGAACAACGAGTCCCAGCACCGAAAGCGAGAACCCAGGAAAAGACTGCAGAGAACACAAGGACAGATAAATTACGTTACTCTACTATACCGGCACTACGAGCGAGCTGTAGTCTCTGGTACTGCACTCGCTCCTGGCTCGGTAGGCAAATCAAGGCTAAGTCCTCGCCCCTCTACAGACAACTCCTGGGCATGGTCGGGCTCTTACACATGGCACTAGTCTAGTCACAAATTGGATGATGAGCTGGGCATATAACTCGTGAACATGTAGAACGTTCACCAACTATCCTCATCAAGAAGATCGCTGTTCACATTAACCCCTTAAATCTAATACATGTAAATATATGCTTGTCCTAAGAGTAATACGAGAGGTGAGTGCTGAAACTCCTTTAGGACCTCAAGGGAAGGTTATGCATTTAAATAGAGAGAAGAATGAAATGAGAGTAATGTCGTCAGAGAGAAAGAGTGCAACCGTGAGAAATTGGGAGAGAGGGCAAGGGATGTTAGAATCTCAAAGGTTCTAGGCAACCTGATCATGGAACACACAGCGAGCCTCCAGGCAATGTGCAGTACGACAACATGGGCAACCCAGGCAGCATAGGCAGGCGGCAATGGACTACCAACCCTGTCGCACCTAGCTATAAGCGCAGGGCTGCCAACCGGTCCATACGTCTGGCAACCACCACTCCGGCAGCGTGGCGCGTTGCTACCCTCTCGCTCTGAAAACTAACTCACTCTCTCTCTCTGAACTCCCATTGTCTTATCTATCAACTTCTCTATTGATACTACATATTAAATGGAAGGTCTCGACATGGCTTAAAACAAAACCCACCACTGGTTAGCACATGACGAGACCTTTGCAGAGATACAAAGAACATAGTTATACGTTGTCACACTCAATATAAGCAGCCAGCACGGTACAGCGGTACAGCGGTACCACACAGTGGCGGTACAGTGGAGTACCAAGGAGTACAATCAGGTTGCGTTGCCACGCACTGGGTGCGTCACAATATATATATATTGTCACATTCCCCGGAACTTGTAAAACCCCAGTTCAGTTGTATGTGTGTTATAATAATTCACCTAGCCCTGTGAGAGGCTAGTTTGCTTTCTTTCTTTCTTATTCCCACGTGAGCCTCCTTGCCAGGTTGGCGACTCTCTGTGCAACACATTGCATTTGTTGCCTCGAGTGTAATTACCTCTTTTGTTTAGCCTTTGGGCAATTGATTTTGTTTATCATAAGTTTACACAATGTTGTCTTATGCTTTATTTGATTACTTTTGTTGTTAATGAAAGCACAGGCTGCCTGAGATAATTGAGTATTCTTGCGATGCCTGGAGCCCTTCCTCGCCACACGAGGCCCCTAGCTCGACTCTCGCCACTGCAGGGCTTCACTCCAGTCTCGCCTCACGCCGTGATAACATCATTGTCTGACGTTGTTGGCTTGCTTCTTGATTTTCCCGTTAAATACCGCATATTGCTTTTGTTCCATCGTTTGATTGAAGTATAGCAGGGGCTGGAGTCATATTGATCATATTGTTTTTGTTTCAACATCTTTAGTTTAATATTAATCACTGCATTCCTTTCTTCTTTGGCAATCTTAGTCTATAAACTTCGACACTGATTTCCTTGCATTTCTTTCCCATTGTTTAATTGCACTGCATATTATTATTACATGTATTTGTCCTTTATTATTGAAGTTGACATTCACAGTGGTTTGGAGGTATGCTCACGGGTAGCATATCACAACCTACTGGAATGCCAACTACTGTGTTTCATGTGGTAGGATATAGTGCTCAGACTTTCCCCATGTTTCTGCTTCATGTTATTCTTAATTCCTAAGCGATTGGGCATACTATGAAGTGTCAGGGAGTCTGGCAGTGTTTTGTTTCCTCAGTTATGTGCAGTCTAGAATAGAAGTACTCTTAAATACTATACGCATTATCTACCAGACTCGGGGGCAATAGATATTTTTTGTGTCTCTTGGTTGCTGCTTTAATAGAGCCAAGAGGAAGATAACCATTTTTCCTAGAGAACCTGCGTGTCTTGGTGTTTGAGTCAGATATTAAGAGCGTGTCTGGTGCAGGGTTAGTGTGGTGCGGTGGGCAGTGTTGGGTGCAGGTCTACAGCGTTGGTGTCTTTTTGCTACGGCGTTGTCTTTTTGCCAGTGCTGTGGGCTTGGCTATTTGAGCATCTGTTTTCCCCCGGCCCCCTTCGTAACAGTTGCGACCTGTCCTAGGATAGTGTGATAGTATAGAGTTCTTGTGGTGTGAAGCAATTATATTTAGATTGTCAGTAATTTTTTCTTGCAGTTGAAAGTCTACGGACATAGTACTCTTTTTTTTATTAACCCGTGTCCACAACTATTGCTAAGATGTCGCATGTTGATTACATTCCTGTTCATATTGTGGGGAGGGAGGACATTTTGCAGTTTACTACAACCCAACCTAGTCAAGAAGAGGTTGCTAGCAGGAGTAGTGATGAATTAAGACGTGCGTTGGAGGTGTATGGGTGGAGGTGCGGTGGTATGTCTAAGGCAGAGTTAGTTCAAGAGGTGTGCAAGTTGGCTGCGCAGCCTAGTGGTCCATATTTTGAACCTAGTACTTGTGTTGTGGATGATGGCACCATCCTGCATGTGCCGCAGCATCCTAGCAGTCAGGTTAGCTATTATTCTACTGGGGCCCGGAGTGGAGCAACAACTCCAGAGCAAGGTGTTACTGTATTTAGACAGTCTCCTACTAATACCGCCGCACCTGCCACCACGCTTCCACCATCAGCATTTAACCCTATCAGTACGGCCCCTTCATTTTCACAGGGCTATGTTTATGCCCCTATGGCCAGTACATTTGTTGCAAGTTATGGTAGCAATCCCCAGTATCCTCTTTCTTCCCCCCATGTGTCGTGGGCCACACCCCCAGCATTTCACTGCAACTCATACGGTGGCTGCTCAGCACAATGTTCCACCTTATGCCCAGGTTCCTCCTGTAACCCCGATAGGGTCGAGAAGGAGTCCAGAGGTTGAGATTCAGCTTAAGAGAATGGAGATGGAAGAGAGACAGAAAGATAGAGAGATTGAGTTGAGGAAGATAGAGATGGAGGAGAAGAGAATACAGGCAGACAGAGAGATGGAGGAGAAGAGAATACAGGCAGAGAGAGAAGAGAGACAGAGAGATAGGGAGGTAGATTTGGAGAAGACGAAGTTGGAGACTATTGGGCAAAGACGACAAGGGAATAATGCTGGTCATACATCTAAGGAGGAGGCAGAAGAGGTGCTGTTGTCTCGACGGCTGAAACTCGTACCGGCCTTCGATGAACTCAAGGTCACGGAGTGGTTCTTGCATTTTGAGAAGAAGGCCCACGAGTATCAGTAGCCGAGGCAACGCTGGGCAGTGTTGGTGTCTAATGTTTTAAAAGGCAAGGCTCTTGATGCATACGATCGCCTAGAAGTGCAGGAGCTGGAGTATGATGTACTTAAAGAGGCTGTATTAAAAGCCTACAAGCTGCATCCCGAGGCTTACAGGTTGGCCTTCAGGGGGGCTCGGAAGCGGCAGGTGGACTCGCACGTGGAATGTGCCAGGTACCTGCGCGATACTCTAGCTAAGTGGCTGCATTCAGAGTCAGCTGGTACTTTTGAGGCGGTGTGTGAGGTTTGGCTGATGGAGCAGTTTATAAGCATAGTTGAAAAGGACATTGGGGCAAAATTAAAAGAAAAGCGGTTTAAATCAATAAGGGAAGCAGCAGTTTGGGCTGATGACTTAGCACTAGCCCAGCGTGGCACGTGCATGGGGAGCATTGGTGACAGGAGAGACCGACCTGTGCACCAAGCAGCTACAGTATCAGCTCGCCCATCATCACCCAAAGGTACCACAAATAAAACACAACATTATACCAAGGCTGACAACCAGCAAGCTTCTACGGAAGTGAGATGTTATTTTTGCAAGCAAGAGGGTCATATTAAACCTCAGTGTGCTAAATGGAAGGCTACCCAGGAACCCAAGGCTGTCCAGTTGGTGGCGACACTAGGGGAGGTGCCTGTGAATGGCAAGTCAGGTACTGGTGAGTTTGGGGGGCAGTGTTGGCCAGTGCGAAGCAGGGTAGTAAGCACTTTGCTGCCCCAGATGGTATCGCCACCTGAGCATAACCAGATTTCCCCTGATTGGTGTCGGCCATTCATACATGATGGATTTGTACTGGTTGGGGAGCAGACTTACCCTGTCTAGGTGTTTAGGGATACTGGTGCGCAACAATCCATGTGTCGCAACCTGACAGGGGGACCTATTAGCATGGGAGAGTTTGTTATGTGCAGGGGAATCAACAGTGAACAATTCTGTGATTTAGTCCCGGTGACCCTAGAGTGCCCACTTTTGACTGCCGAGTGTAAGGTGGCTATGGTGGACACTCTGCCAGTTGAGGGGGTGGACTTTTTGCTCGGGACTGACTTGACAGGGGATGTAGTTTTCCGCCTCCTATAGTTGTCGCTGAGGCTGCTTTTGTGCCCCCTGGTGGTGGTTGCTTGCAAGAAGATAACATGGACTCTATCTACCCTGTTGGTGCAGTGACCCAATCAGTGGCACATTTGGCACAACAGGTGGATGATTTAGTCGATGCGGGGGCCGACAGCCATGAGTGCGGGCCATCCCATGATGCGCTACTAGATGACACTGGTCCGGAGACAGCTGTGGGCTTGGCTGACCCCAGTGAGGCTACCGTGACTAGTAGAGGTGACCTAGTGCCGGACGAGGAGTCTGACATAGTCATACCAACTCAACTTTCTGATATTTTTGAGAGGTCAGAGGTAACTGCCTTGATGGAGCTACCTAGAAACAAACTGAGAAAGTTGCAGCAAGAGGACCCGAGTCTGGGCCTCCTGTTTAAGAAGGCTGGTATGACTGGTGGGAAGAACGGTCAAGCAGAGAACTTTATTATAAAAGGGGCATTGTTGTATCGGCAGTGGACGCCGGATACGAACTCAGGCTTGGGGGAGGAGCAGTTAGTGGTGCCTGCCCAGTTCAGGGAGGAGCTGGTTAGGCTAACGCATGTGGCACCACTGGCGGATCATTTATGGGTATGTGAGGCTACTAATAGGCTACTCTTTCATTTTTGGTGGCCTAATATGCATGCATCGGTGGCTTCTTTTTTTATGTGTCCTATTGGTAAGGTAGTTGGAGAACCCCACCCAGGAATACCCGTGGCACCTTTGATCCCTACACCTGCAGTTGAACCGCCATTGACTCGTGTCATAGTTGACATGGTTGGCCCCTTATTACCCACCAGTTCGGGAGAAAAACACTTGCACTCTTTAATTGATACAATCACTAGATTAGCACTAGAGGCTATCCCGGTTAGCAGCATGAACACGAAGATGAGAGACCCTTGAAACAAACAGGCTAAATCTAGGGTGCTCAAGGTGGGCGACGAGGCTTTGGCACGGTTGTCAGTTCAGGGTCGACCCATGGCTGCTAAGTTTTGTGGTCAGTATCAGGACATTAAGCAGATTGGGAAGGTTAACTATGTAATAGATACTCCCGACCGTCGCATAGCCTCCCAAATGCTGCCGTAGTAAAATGCAACAGCCCTACCATAGACCGACTGCATCTGGCCGCGGCGCTGAAGGCGGTGATGCTGCGCAGGCTGTTGTAGCCGCCAAGGAATGCGGGGGTGCGCATGTATGGTATCGGCGGGGAAGCCTTGTCACTTACGAACGGTGGGAGTGACTGAACAGGTGTTACAGATTGTCTCTCTCATGACCTGGCTGTATTAGGGACAGAGGTGGAGAAGGAGGGAGACTATAGTTTAGAGGCTGCGGTCCCGGCTTGGTTGTGGGAGGCAATGAGAATGTTGTTCTTCGAGATAAGTTGCAACCTCTTGTTCCTAAGCGCCAAGAGGAGTTGTTTACTAGGCTGTGGCAGTACTTCCGCATGTTTGTTGATTCTCCAGGCCTGATGTCCAGGGTGGCACTCGCCATAGAGGCTGGAGACACTGCAAAGCTCAATTAGGCTCCCTACCGTATAAATCCTGCTCGACAGCCTGTCTTAAACGCAGAGCTGGACTACATGTTGGAGAAGGGTCTGAGGGATAAGGGATATCGTGAGTGGTCTTTGCCAGTGACTTTGCAACCTGAGATGAGTGGCAAGATCCGTTTTTGTGTTGATTGCAGTAGTGTTAGTGCATTATCCCTGACAGACGCCTATCCATTACCCAGAGTTGACGACCCCATAGACCGCATCGGGGCTGCCTCGTTTATCACTAAGGTGGAAATAGTGAAAGGTTATTGGCAGGTCCCGTTGCCGGAGAGAGCGAAGAGAAGAGCCAGTCTTGTGATGGACTGGGCAGTTTATCAGTGTCAGGTGTTGTTTTGCTGCCGGAACACAGTTTGGATGTGTGGCAGGTTAAGGGCACTGATAATGTTATGGCTGATTGTTTGTCACGGGAGGGTATGTTTTAAGGAGAACCCTCGCCGTTAAGTCAGTGTTGGTGTAGCCTCCTACTTTGGTTTGATTAGCATGTTTACGCCTGGTGCTTCTTGGTTGCCGTATGTAGCCCAGCGTAGGGTCGTAAAGTAGGAGTTGCTGTGTTTCTGTATAGAAGAAAATATTTAAATACAAAAATATAAAAACTATAAAAATACTAAAAAAGACTGTAGTTGTGTATGTCTTGTAGTGTTACTGAAGTATGAGCAGTCTGTCGTTTCAAGATGCACCAACAGACTCCCCTTGGGTGTAAGGGTGTCACATTCCCCTGAACTTATAAAACCCCAGTTCAGTTGTATGTATGTTATAATAATTCACCTAGCCCTGTTAGAGGCTAGTTTGCTTTCTTTCTTTCTTATTCCCACGTCAGCCTCCTTGTCAGGTTGGCGCCTCTCTGTGCAACACATTGCCTTTGTTGCCTCGAGTGTAATTACCTCTTTTGTTTAGCCTTTGGGCATTTGATTTAGTTATTCATAAGTTTACACAATGTTGTCTTATGCTTTATTTGATTACTTTTGTTGTTAATGAGAGCACAGGCTGCCTGAGATAATTAAGTATGCTTGCGACGCCTGGAGCCCTTCCTCGCCACGCGAGGCCCCTAGCTCGACTCTCGCCACTGCAGGGCTTCACTCCAGTCTCGCCTCTCGCCGTGATAACATCATTGTCTGACGTTGTTGGCTTGCTTCTTGATTTTCCCGTTAAATATCGCATATTGCTTTTGTTCCATCATTTGATTGAAGTATAGCAGGGGCTGGAGACATATTGAGCATATTGTTTTTGTTTCAATATCTTTAGTTTAATATTAATCACTGCATTCCTTTGTTCTTTGGCAATCTTAGTCTATAAACTTCGACACTGATTTCCTTGCATTTCTTTCCCATTGTTTAACTGCATTGCATATTATTATTACATGTATTTGTCCTTTATTCTTGAAGTTGACATTCACAGTGGCTTGGAGGTATGCTCACGGGTAGCATATTACAACCTACTGGAATGCCAACTACTGTGTTTCAGCTGGTAGGATAGTGCTCAGACTTTCCCCATGTTTCTGCTTCATGTTATTCCTAATTCCTAAGCGATTGGGCATACTATGAAGTGTCTGGGAGCCTGGCAGTGTTATGTTTCCTCAGTTATGTGCAGTCTAGAATAGAAGTACTCTTAAATACTATACGCATTATCTACCAGACTCGGGGGCAATATAGATATTTTTGTGTCTCCTGGTTGCTGCTTTAACACCTTATTAGCGGCCTAGGCGGTTTATTTATATGTACCGCCCAGCGGGGTGTTTTTAGCCAAAATAGGGCTGTTTACGTGATCATTTTCATGCCTAAATAAGACCCAGAGCGTAAAACAAGTATCTATCCCTGAAAGGGCATAAACAGAGCTTTCGAATGACACCATAACGATCCTTTTATGATGGCAAGTTTTCTTGCAACAACTGTGCAACGCGAGTGCAAAAAGCATGTAATTAGGCACTTTCCCCATACAATTCCGTATATAGCGAGTGAGAGAGGAAGGGAGGAGGTGGGATTCGTGTCAGTAGGTTCGCCGCGGTGGTCTGGAGCAGTCATATGCTCGCTACTCTCCTGCCACCACTTGTCTCTTTCTCTCAGCAACATTACGTGCTGAAATTGCCACACGACCTATGTCGAGCGCCGCCACATAGTCCAGCTTTATTTAACTCGACTTATGTTGCGCGCCGACAGTTAAGGGTTAATAGAGCCAAGAGGAAGATAACCATTTTTCCTAGAGAACCTGCGTGTCTTGGTGTTTGAGTCAGATATTAAGAGAGTGTCTGTTGTAGGGTTAGTGTGGTGCGGTGGGCAGTGTTGGGTGCAGGTCTACAGCATTGGTGTCTTTTTGCTACTGCATTGTCTTTTTTGCCAGTGCTGTGGGCTAGGCTATTTGAGCATCTGTTTTCATCCGGTCCCCTTCGTAACAATATATATACAGTATAATATTATACAGTATGTACTGTATATACACAATAATATAATATCAGTTATTCAAATGGTTTTTGGTATATATTAAGCCGATTATAATAACATTATGTTTGTTGAATATCACTGTTTTACTTATTGCTATGCTTTTGATTGGGGGGATGGTTCTCTTTTTGGTCGATTTTTTAATTTGTATATTTTGTCTCTAGTTTCCTCCCTAGACCTCCATCAAGCTTAAAAAAAAACACCCCCAAGACCCTCCTTCAAGATAAATTTGTACATTTTTCATTAAAAAAATGTCCCGGCCAAAGGCTGGTTCCTCTTAAACTACAGGCTCGCTATTGCTCGCCAGGAAATATTCGACACTTAAATGACACGAAAAGTCATAATATTGACAAGGAAATGGGCCAAAAGGTCTTAAAATCGCCAAACTAATGGGTCGAAGGTCATAAAATCTGAAAACTAATGGGACTAAACATGAGGAAGGAAGGGGGACCAGAAAAACAACCCTCCCCGCTCTATGCTATGCTTTTGAGTAACTCCTGTCTTTTTAAGTTTATGCTAGCTATATTCAGACGATTTTGTGCAGTTTAACCCACAGAACCCCAGCGCCACAGCGTATGCGTCAGCAATGTATGTAACGCTAAACCCCAGCAATGCATACGGTGCATTGCGGTTAATTACTCCGGTCCTATGGCACATAGAGGGCTCAGATTTGTATGGGAACTGTGTAAGTATCCCACGCAACAATGCCGATGATTGAACACTCTCAATGTCAAACCGTGTGCATGTGAGCGCGCAAAAACCTGTTTTTGCATGTTTTGCCTACCCATTTCCCCATGTTAATTCCGACTTTCGGGTGCCCCTTAGGACCCCTTAATGACCTAGGGGATCGTTTTTTTGTGGTTTTTCCTTCATTTCCAAGCCATTCCAGGTGTTTTCTGAAAAAAAACAAAAAATTTACAACCTGCTGGGCCTGGAGTGTACATTTATATTATATTGCCTGGGACTCAGTAGGTTAAGAAGGATCTATGTTAGTAAAAATGGTTAATTGATATAGTTCGAAGCCTGTTAATTGTTGGAGGGCCTTTTTAAACTGAATAATATCGTCTAATAGTTGCCAGAATAAGTGAAAAAGATGTAGCCGGTAAACGTGTTATTGTGGAATTATTGTGTCTGTTTTTTTTTTTTTTTTTTTTTTTTTCTATATTCCAACTACTCCCTCTCGGGCATAGGCTGAGAGCCTGTACATTCCACCCCTCAACACGGTGAAGCCCGTGAGGTCTTGTTCCAGTCTGGGGAGTGAGACTTGCGAAGCATCCATCATGGCTCGAAGCAGCTCCATCTCTGAAGCGGCCGGTTACTTCGCTCAAGTGCTTCACCGTCTCACCCTCCAGACTCAGACCCTCACTCTCAGAACGTCACCTATTGAGCAGTGAACTCACTATTGTTAAACTGGTATTGAAATGCTGCATGCTAGGCGTTAATTTGATTAGGCTTAAATGAGAGTTGTGTGTGAGAGAGATAGAGAGTGTGTGTGTGTGTGTGTGTGAGAGAGAGAGAGAGTGTGTGTGTGTATGAGAGAGAGAGAGAGAGAGAGAGGCACTCACTACAAAGACATATTATAGATTCAAAGGCAGACAGAATAACATCGCGCACGCACACACACACACACACATCCCCCCCCCCCCCTGTCCCCACACACACTAATACAAACAGACAGGCAGACAGATACGCAACAGACAGACAGACACGCAACAGACAGACACACGCAAACAGACAGACATACAGACAGACCGGCAACAGACAGACACACGCAACAGACAGACAGACACGCAAAAGACAGACAGAAAGACAGACACGCAACAGACAGACAGACACGCAACAGACAGACAGACAGACACGCAAAAGACAGACACGCGAACAGACAGACATACAGACATGCAACAGACACACAGACACGCAAAAGACAGACAGACACGCGAACAGACAGACATACAGACAGACACGCAACAGACAAACAGACACGCAACAGACAGACAGACACACGCAAAAGGCAGACAGACACGCGAACAGACAGACATACAGACACACAACAGACAGACACGCAACAGACTGACATGCGAACAGACAGACATACAGACAGCCACGCAACAGACAGACAGACAGACACGCAACAGACAGACAGACACGCAACAGACAGACAGACACGCAACAGACAGACAGACACGCAACAGACAGACAGACACGCAACAGACAGACAGACACGCGAACAGACAGACTTACAGACAGCCACGCAACAGACAGACAGACAGACACGCAACAGGCAGACAGACACGCGAACAGACAGATATACAGACAGACACGCAACAGACAGACAGACACACGCAACAGACAGACAGACAGACAGACAGACAGAACAAACATACAGACAGACAGAGAGCTAGGACTCAGGTGGAGGATTATAAACACATTCTCAAAAAATAGCAAAATAATCTTGGGCTTGGAAACTTTTGGATTAACTGATTAAATTCAAGATGTGTGTGTGTGTGTGTGTGTGTATGTGTGTGGGTGTTTTTGTGTGTGTGTTTATATATGTTTTATTGAGTGTGTAAGAGTTCATGTGTGTGTATATCTTTCTGGGTGTTTGAGTGAGACAAAAAGCAGACCTGTATGTGTGTCAGGTCATGTATAAAAGTGTTACGCGTATGTCTCTCTCTCTCTCTCTCTCTCTCCCTCTCACACACATATTACAAATGCTAATGTCAAGAAAGTCTTTTCAATTTCGCTTCACATATCAAGTTATACCTTCTTCACCCTCCCCCTCCTCTCCCTCTCTTAACCCTCCTCCTCGTCCTCCCCCCTCACCTCCCATCCTTCCCCCTCCCCTCTCTCTTAACCCTCCCCCCTCCCCCTCTAATCTCTTCCTTCTATCCATCCTTCCTCTCTTAACCCTCCTCCTCTTCCTTCCCTCTCCCCTCCTCTCCTCCACCTCCCTCCCTCTCCTCCACCTCCTCCCTCTCTCCAACGTCCTTCCCCCTCCCCTCCCTCTTTTAGCCCTCCTCCAACCCCCCCTCCTCTCTCCTCCACCCCCTCCCTCTTTCCACCCTCCTCCTCCTCCTCCCCCTCCCCTCCTCTCCCCACCCTCCTCCTCCTCGCCTCAGTTCGGTATTAGAAAAGAATTAGGTAAGCAGGGGTTACAGCAGGGAGATCCAGGTGGTCCTGCTCTTTTCTCAATAGGGGTGGATGCAGCAGCTAACAAAGTAAGGTCAGAACTGAATGTATGGTACCTGGACGATGCAACCTTGGGTGGGTCAGTAGAGAACATTCTAACCGACCTAAATAACATCGTAACTGACCTCGGCTAGGCTGGGCTAGTGATAAATGACACCAAATGTGAACTTGTCCTCCTCAACCACACACGTGAACAAGGAGAAGAGACTCAGGCCCTGTTTCGAGGCATATTGCCAGCTGTAAAGATCCTTCAGGAGCACCAGCAAACCCTATTAGGTTCCCCACTAACTCTGGCAGCAATCCCACCAGCACTTTAAGTTAAAATGGAGGAGCTTCAACGTCTCGTGAGTCGCCTGATACACATCGATGCCCACTCAGCTCTGGCCCTTCTCAAGAACTGTTTCTCCATCCCAAAACTCCAATACCTCCTGCGCACATCGATGACTTACACGAACAATGGTGGCCTCCAAGAATTAGACAGCATAATCCAAGAAGCAGTGACCAGCATCACCAACGTGGAATTTAAAGAACGGACCTGGACACAAGCCACCCTTCCTGTCCGCCTCGAGGGCTTGGGCATACGGAGAGCCTCAGATATTGCCTCCCCAGCCTTTATCTCTTCCCTCATCGCGACCAACGACCTTGTAGTGTCCATCCTTTCTTCTCAACCCGGAATGACACTTAATGGGGACGTAACAGTAGCGATTAACACCTGGAAGGAAAGTACAGGAGTAGAGGAGGAGCCTCAGGGTACCTCCAGGAGCAAGCAGAAAGCGTGGGATACCATCTCGGCGAAGAAAACTCAAGAAAATCTCCTAACCAATGCAGACCAGGTTGCAAAAGCACGCCTCCAGGCAGCCGCCCGTTCGGAGAGTGGCTTGTGGTTACACGCCATCCCCATCCCACCTCTTGGAACTCACTTGGATGCTGAAGCGCTCCGGGTTGCCATCGCGCTCAGAGTGGGTGCAGCAGTTTGTCACCCACACACTTGCAAGTGTGGTGGGGGGATGGATGCTCAAGGTCACCATGCCTTGTCATGTAATTACAACGCAGGCCGCCTGCCAAGACACTCTGCACTAAATGATGTCATAAAACGGGCCCTGCAGACTGCTAACCGTGCATCAATCCTCGAACCACATGGACTTCACAGAGAAGACGGCAAACGGCCAGATGGGATGACCACTTTCCCTTACAAGAATGGCCGGTGCCTCGTGTGGGATGCCACATGTGTTGACACTTTCTCCACAACCAACATCGCCAGAAACGCCGACGAAGCAGGTGAAGCCGCCCGGATAGCAGAAAATAAAAAGCGAGCAAAATATCAAGCCATCGCCGGAAATCATCAGTTCGAGCCCCTGGCATTCGAAACTTCAGGAGTCTTCGGCCCTACCACCCTTAACACCTTATGAGCGGCCTATGCGGTTTATTTATATGTACCGCCCAGCGGGGTGTTTTTAGCCAAAATAGGGCTGTTTACGTGATCATTTTCATGCCTAAATAAGACCCAGAACGTAAAACAAGTATCTATCCCTGAAAGGGCATAAACAGAGCTTTCGAATGACACCATAACGATCCTTTTATGATGGCTAGTTTTCTTGCAATAACCGTGCAACGCGAGTGCAAAAAGCATGTAATTAGGCAATTTCCCCATACAATTCTGTATATAGCGAGTGAGAGAGGGAGGGAGGAGGTGGGATTCGTGTCAGTAGGTTCGCCGCGGTGGTCGGGAGCAGTCATACGCTCGCTACTCTCCTGCCACCACTTGTCTCTCTCTCTCAGCAACATTACGTGCTGAAATTGCCACACGATATATGTCGAGCGCCGCCACATAGTCCAGCTTTATTTAACTCGACTTATGTTGCGCGCCGCTAATTAAGGGTTAAGATGGTGAATGAAATAGGCCGTAAAATCAGAGAAGTTTCAGAAGAACCCCGGGAAACCCTCTGGCTCAAGCAAAGACTAGGGATGGCTATCCTCCGGGGCAATGCCACCAGCGTCATGAGCTCAGTTCGACTGGACTGGGTCATGCCACTGTGTGAGGCCCGGGCAGGAGTGGTGAATCCGTAGTCTTTCCACAGTAGGGTAAAACAAAACATAAACTTTATTTGTATGTAACATGTGTGATGCACATAAATAAAAGGGGATGTGTCGGATGGTTGAAAGCCACAGTTGCTCGCGCGTTTGGGGCTAGCAACACGTATTATGAAAAACATGATTATGTATCCTCCTTCATTCACTGTCTCCCCCTTCACTCACTCAACCCCACAATTTGCCGGAGGATAACAGGTTTTTCACAATACGTAGACGGAGGTCTTTTTAAAAAAGGTAAGCATTGGTTTGGAATGAGGGTTTTAGATATTATGTGGAACAGATTGCCTTTACCCTGTTGCAAATAAATAGGCCAAAACTCTTGAACATTAACCTCGATAACTCAAAAACGACTAGAGTAATCGAGTTAATATTTCTACCATTTTGGGAAGGGCCAGCCAGGGAATAGGTGAGAAAATTCACAGCCAATTTGCTCCAGGTATTTTTGAGTTACAGAGATTATGGGTCATGAATTTTGGCCTACCTATTTGGACCAGGGTGTAGTGCAGTGATCAGCTCAGGAACGGTAGAAAATTTCAAGTGCATACTGGGTAACCAAATGAATGACATGGGTTGGGTGTGGATGGGATCTGCCTTTAAGCTATTTAGCTATCTACACACGCACGCACAATTCATATATATATATATATATATATATATATATATATATATATATATTCTGACATACGGAGCCCTGTATGTTAATTTAAGAGTTAGAATTAGAGTTGAAGGAGTGTCAAACTACCCAAGCGGCGAAGCAGACTAGCGAGCAAACTAGCGAGTGGGAAACCAGCTCATCCGCATACCAGCAAACAAGCCTTCACACCTGCGTGCGTCATAGGGGACCCTGCAAACTACTTCGATGACCCGACGCTATGATGTATGATCGACGCCAGGAGCCCCGATTGGACCAGGCACCTGTTATGCAACTCGAGGAGCTGTGATTGGAGCGGGCATTATCCCCCGCCTCCTGATTCGTTCCTACACAATCATTGTTCAGTATATAAGACCCGAGTTGTGGGCATTCAAATCAGTCTCATTTGGAGTGGGGGGAAGGTGAACTTGCAGCTGGAGGAAGACAGGGTGAAGTATTTTAATGGGTTTGTGACTGTCAGTCAGATTATATATGTGTGTGTTAACCCGGGAGCTGCGGGAAAACTCTTAAGAGTTCCCCCGGCGGACTGCGGGAAGACTCTCCAGAGTAACGCTTTTGAACGCGTACCAAAACCGCGCGTTAATAGTCAGGCGGCTGAAAATTGGTGTGGATATAGTACTACGTGTCAACTCTCGATACCACCCCCGCCAAACGCTCTCCCCGTACTCGTGCAAGCACCACCGCGCCAGTAACCAAGCACTAGTCATGGAGCCCACACGTCCCTCACGCTCGCTCCCTGATGACACAACCAGCCCTCCTTCTGGTGGTGTTAGCCGCCGTGGAAGGCAGAGGGTGGCTGCCAAAGACCCTAGCTACCAGTACGACACGCCCTACAGCTCGGAGGACGAAACACCAGCACCCAAAGCACGGAAAACACGTGCAAGCAGGGCAATGGCACAGAGGTCATTGGTCTTTCGTGACACTGCCACCACGACCCAGGCCACTGCAACAACCACTACCACCACCACTACCACCACTGCCACCCCCTGCCACCCCTGCCACCGGTACCAGCGACGCAGGAGGCCTCCCTAGGGCTGCAGAACCTGCGGGGGCAGGAAAAATTAAAGGCACGGGCGTAGGGAAAAGATCCCGTACGCCAGCCACAGTGCCCCTACCACCACCACCACCACCACCAGCCGCCGCCCCTGGCCCGGCTGCCGCCGCCGCCCCTGGCCCGACTGCCGCTGCCGCCCCTGCTGCCCCTGCCAGCGACGCAGGAGGCCGCCCTAGGGCTGCAAAACCTGCGGGGGGCAGGAAAAATTAAAGGCACGGGCGTAGGGAAAAGATCCCGTACGCCAGCCACAGTGCCCCTACCACCACCACCACCACCAGCCGCCGCCCCTGGCCCGGCTGCCGCTGCCGCCCCTGCCGCCCCTGCCGCCCCTGCTGCCCCTGCCGCCCCTGCCCAAGGAACAGGGAAGGGGAAGGGGAAGGGGAAGGGGAAAGGGAGAGGGAAAGCGACTGCTGGCCCTGCTTTCCCTGGTGGCCCTGCTGCCCCTGCTGCCCCTGTTGCCCCTGTTGCCCCTGCTGCCCCTGCCACCCCTGCCGCCCCTGCCCAAGGAACAGAGAGAAGGGCGACAGGCACCACCATCATCTTGCCATCAAGGCCACGCACCACTGCTGCCCCTGCCACCGCCTCTGCCGCCGCCCCTACCGCCGCCCCTACCGCCACCTCTGCTGTCCCTGTCCATAAGACACCCTCGCGTGGAAAAATTACCCGGAAAACTCTGACACCATCAAAATATGGCGCCCTGCTGTTTGATGGTGATTCACAGGACATTGGCAGCCAAGGTTTTGACGACGAAGACCAAGCACGGGACCAAGGGTGGGGGGATTTGGGAGTGGACAGTGGGAGTGAGTCAGACGTCGGCGACGAAAATGAAGAAGGTCATCGTCTGTCCAGTGAAGAGGAGGGTGATGATGATCAAGTGCTGTATCGCGACCATGGAAGCGATATTTCAGACGATGAAGCAGACGCAGACGACATTCCGATCCCTGGCTTGCCTACGTTCGATTGGTCTGACGGGGTCAATTTTGTACCTGACATGCCCCAGTTCAATCCTGGGACATCAGGTACAACTGACGACTGGCCCTGTGACGAGCACGCGAACGAAAGCGACTTCTTCCTCGCTTTTTTCAATTTTGAGGTAATGACGTTCATCGTTGCCCAAACAAACGCCTACTACAGGTGGGTGTTTGGCCGATTGGACGTCCTTTCTCCAAAAGCGAGAATACGAGGCTGGGTGGATACGACTGTTGAAGAATTTATGACGTTCTTTTCCTTGTTGTTCCTCATGCCTCTGATCAAGAAGCATGTGTTGCAACACTACTGGAAGCACGACCCTCTCATCGCCACCCCAACTTTCAATAAGTTCATGACTCGTGACAGATTTTTGTTGCTGCTAAGATTTATGCACTTTGCAGACAACGAAAATCCTAACAGGATTGACAGGATATGGAAAGTTCGGACTGTGTTCACCATGTTGTTGGAGAGGTTTAGGAAATACTTTTACCCCTTCCTCAATTTGGTGATTGACGAGTCGCTCGTGCTCTTCAAAGGACGTCTTGTGTTCAAACAGTATATCCCCTTGAAAAGGCATAGGTTCGGAATCAAGCTCTTCGTTTTGTGTGACTGCGAAACTGGAATAGTGCTTGACATGATCGTGTACACAGGCACTGACATTGACATCCCGAAAGCCGCTGCCAATGACCCCATGGGCATGTCAGGTGCCATCGTCAGGAAAATGTTGGCACCTTACCTGGGCAAAGGCCACATCATCTACACTGACAACTGGTATACTTCTCCTGCTCTCTGCCAGTTTCTTCATGACAACCAAACGGGGTCATGTGGGACTGTCAGAAAGACAAGAAAGTTTATGCCAAAATTCACAGGTGATCTCATTCCTCTCACAGATGCCTCCTCCAGTGACACACCTTCAGAAGATGACCTGGCCCAGGAACACCGCGAGAGGCATGTGCGAAGAAGGCGACGAAAGGGGCAGAAATACAAGCAGCTCGAAAAGTGTGGGAAAGTGATAGCCCTGAAGTGGAAGGATAAGCGAGACGTCCACCTGCTTTCCACCGTCCACACAGGTGCCCAGGTGGATTCTGGCAAAATCCACTACAGAACCAGGAAGACCATCTACAAGCCCGACATGGTAGTGGACTACACTAAGAACATGCGCCTGGTGGACAAGTCTGACTGTCAGCTGTCAGGCGTTGAGTGTCTGAGGAAGACTGTGAAGTGGTATCACAAGCTCTTCCTCCACCTAGTTGATATCACGATGCTCAACGCCTACAACTTGTGGTTGGTGAAGAAGGATATGTCCCCAAACCAGAAGCTGAAATTCCGGGAGTTCGTGTACAACGTCTCATACCAACTCCTGGAGAAGTATGGCACCACCACTCACAGACGTACGGCATGGCGTGGGGATCACGTTCCTGACCGAGTGCAGGTGGGTGTCCAAAGACACTACCTGATCAGCACCGAGGTGATTGGCACTCGTCACAGGCAGGTGCAGTGCATCGTCTGCAGCTCCAGTGTCAGGAAACCCCATGTCCCAAAAAGAGTCACCTCAATGTGCGCAGAGTGCAAAGTTCCACTCTGCATGGGCGAGTGCTTCAGGGACTACCACACCTTCAAAAAATTTTGAGTGTCGCCCTGCCCCGCCCTGCCCTGCACTGCCCTGCCCTGCCCTGCCCTGCCCTGCACTGCCCTGCCCTGCCCTGCCCTGCCCTGCCCTGGACTCGCCCCCTGCTCAGCCCTGTCCTGGACTCGCGCCCTACCTTACCTGACCTGACCTAATTGATCACGCTACCTCATAATGTAACATATATATTATATAATGTATAAGTTCCAAAGATGTCCCTGTGATATAGCTTTTACATTATATAATTGTATGTTTCATTATTTAGTTTATAAGTTTCAAATATTTACATGTTATATGCCTTATTTTTTTATTATATCAATATATATGTTTGTTATTAGTCAAAGTCATGTGTATATAATTATTTTCTTACCTCAAATGAATTGTACAAAAATAAATATGTTTCAACAAATCCTGTCAAACCTACTAAGATAATAAAATAAAACAATAATAAAAAAAAACACAAGGTCATGTCATTGTATTCTTACAATATGATATATTCTATGAATATTTCATATTTATTGAATACAATGGCATGATCTTGTAAAAAAAAAAATTATCAAAAATGTTCTAGACAATATAAAACCTTCCCCATAACCCCCTCCTGGATTCGATCCCACAAACCTAGCACACTTTGAGTTTTCCAGTCCGCGACCTTACCAACCATGCCACAGGAGCTCATACCAAATATCACTCAAAACTTCGTGTCTACAATCGAAATGACAATATACAAAAAAAAATGAATTATCCCACCAATTTACGTTTGTAAATTGATGGGATTATCAATTATATCATGCCAAGGTTTATGAAAGTTTGTCTCTGTCAAGAATTAGTAATTATATAACTTTATTCTGTCCAAAATTGCCAAAACATTCAGCAAAATTGCCCCTCTCAGTGCGACTCCACTCATTTTCACACGGTCAAGCGGTGACCCTTGCCGCTCCCTTTATGCCCTAGCTACACCAGCCACAGCAGCTCTGTCTGGGAACAAAATTTGTATAAATACAATAATGGATAAAATACTCTTCACAAATACATTTGTATTGTATAATATTGTAAATAAAAAAGAATAATAACTGTGTGGGTGTCGTAAATTGCTCAACCAGCTTTCTTATGTCTCGCCTACGCGCGTATATTGGATTATACATAGTCATGACTGTCATACAAATAATTGCAGTAGGTCTCGAATGTACATTTAGATTGCATATTACTTGGAAATAAATAAGTAAACGTTTCTCTGGTGGCAATCTACCCTTTCGCAAGTGTAAGGAGACACCATTCTATATTTAGCCCTTTATCGCAAAAGGCAATCTGCCTGTGTTTACTGACCACCGTCGCTGGTGGTCTATAATATAGTACTTTATTGACAGTCAATGGCCTACATGTTTCTGTGGTACTTCACATGTGTCTAAAATGCAATGTCTGCTTGCATAAAAATGCAATTCTGAAGTCCATTTATACGTACGACATACGCATGTCTCAGTTTCTATCTATCTCTCTCTCTCTCTCTCCATTCCTGACTCATGTTATTGTAAAACTCTTGGTGGCAACAAACACCAGACACCTGGAAGACAAGGTTCAAAATCCCAAGCATCCATACGCCTCGAGCGCCTTCACAATTGTCACACAGCTGGTTATCTATCTAGAGATCTGCCTGCCTTCCTTCTCTTGACGACTCACTCACTCCCTCCCTGCACCCCTGCATGCCTCCCTCCCTCCCTCCCACCCACCCACCCCCAACCCACCCTTTCAGGCTTCCGTGTGCTAGAAACACATTCACAATTTGCGTAAATATCGCATCAATTGGGCTATATGCGGTATATTCCTTGTTATATGGGACGCCTACATACGTACACGTCTTTATTATAGCATGACAGTGCTCTAAATACAAGATTTACGTGATATTTATGGCGTAACACACCCTCTCCCCCTTTCATTCCCAGCACAACTCACTCACACCTTGGTTCACGCATAGAAACTCTTTGATAATGTGCGTAAATATCGCATGAATTGGTCAATATGCGGTATATATTTTGATATATGGCACGTATACATACGTACAAGTCTGTATTATAGCATGACAGTGCTCTACGTACAAGATATACGTGATATGTATGGCGTAAACCACACTCTCAGCTCATAAATTGCCGCCAAACCTCCAACACATCTTCATTCCCGCCTACAAATTCTCTTATAATTCCCTTATATATTGCAATTTTTGGTCACTATGAGGCATATTCATTGTTATATGGGTGGCCTACACACGTATACATACTCTACATAGCCTAAAAGGGCTCAAAAATGGACATATACGTGATAATACGCCGTAACCCACCCCCTCCTCCCTCTCCTTCTATCCCCTGCGCGCGTAAATATTCGGCAGGGAAATCTCGCCGCTCGATGACAATCTAGCCGCGCGGTGCCATTCGCTCCACATTTTTCAACTACGGACCGTTCCCCCACCCCCCCCAGACATTTTTTGGGGGGTCAAATATATATGGGCCGATGCCCGCAAACATTCCCTACACGATGATGTACTTTTTATCGAAATTTGCAATAGGTCCCCAAATCATCATACGTGCGCACAGTCTTACCCTGTAGAAAAACCCCTGTGCGCCGCGGAGAGGTTAAGTGTGTTCGGTGTAAACACTTACGTTATGTTGGCTTGTGAGATATGTGATTGGGAATTAACGTTAACGCTATTATTATGTACTTAACTATTTTAGTTGACTAACTTGTGGACTAAAGCAACTCTTTAAGTAATTGGGTTATGATGAAAGTAATATTATTGTTTTATATTAATACTTACGAGTTCTTTCATTTTCTTTTAATCAAGCTTACATTGCTTAACGGTGCTTAGTACGGTGATGCTATTGTCTCATATTAGTAATATCGCCTTAGACTAACATGGCTGTGTTAATATTACTTCTAGTGCTTTCCTAAGCTGAAGAAAATTCTTTTAGCTTCAAAATATTATTTTTGCTTTTCATATTATTTGAGTGAGACCTGAATCGAATCTATGAAGCGATCCTGTAACTTAATTTACTCATAATCAAACCTCAATGTTACGTGGTTAAGAAATACATTTAACTAATTATTAAATATATATCTATCTTTTTATGTGACTTTGATATAAATCCTGATGATAATAATAATATAATACTATTAACGTAAGACAAGCACCAAGAATAATTACATTAAATATAAATAAAAGGACATAAGAAAACTAGCTATTCATTTAAAAAAGGGTAAGAGACAGAAATATTCTTACCTCAATATTTTTCTTTAAAGACTTTTTATAGAATTAATAGTCCTTCTTTAGATATAACTTATTCGGTTCATAACCATAGTCTACTAAGCTTCGGTTAAATAATAATTCTTTATAAATACTACATGACTTTAACCCTCCAGCCCCGGGGGCTATAGCTTATGACTGTACTCCTGTACCGGGGGTTTTGAGGATTTTTTACCTATGTTAACTACTCTGTAAAAGAATGAATATTGCATGTAATGTTGTGAATAAAAAAAAATAATGTTCCACAAACCTTCCTCTGTCGAATGGCGTTTAGTAGAGGTCTCTAGCCCCTCTGGTTGCATAATGGTGAGCGCGGGAAGACGAGTGCTTTTTTATGCGGGAATTTCCTCACGCGTCCGAAAGCGTCGGCCCGCCCTGGCTACGACGCACCTAGCCGCTCGCCGCGCCAAAGTATTTATCTCCCTTAGACGATTTTAGTGTTTGATATTGAGAATGTGATGTTTGTTTTGATATTTTCTAGTTATTTTGAGGCCAATTATATAAAATATGTTTATTAGGGTATCAATTTCACTGATATTGGTAATTTTCACTCGATACCATACATTTTATTAGTAATTGAGGTAGGTTATTGTTGTATTAGGCACTTATTATTCGTTATCACAGGTGTTTATTATACTTTGGCCATCAAATCTTAGGTCTTGTGTCACTTTCACTTTGACAAATATGCTTTAGAGAGTGTCACTGTCACTGATAATGCTCATTTTCACTCGATACCGTACATTTTATTAGTAATTGAGGTAGGTTATTGTTGTATTAGGCACTGATTATTCGTTATCACAGGTGTTTATTATACTTTGGCCATCAAATCTTAGGTCTTGTGTCACTTTCACTTTGACAAATATGCTTTAGAGAGTGTCACTGTCACTGATAATGCTCATTTTCACTCGATACCGTACATTTTATTAGTAATTGAGGTAGGTTATTGTTGTATTAGGCACTGATTATTCATTATCACAGGTGTTTATTATACTTTGGCCATCAAATCTTAGGTCTTGTGTCACTTTCACTTAGTTATATGATTTGTAAACGTTTTATATACAATTTATTGTGTCTTTTTTCACTGATTTATATATTTCTATAGGTTCTAATCATATGAATGTCACTTGGTATATACATATGTGTCACTTTCACATATTATTATGGTGGAATTGTATTTGTATCAATTTTCTCATAATACTTGACTTTTTTATTATAATACATTGGTTTTCTTCCACTTTTTGCCTATATATAATTATAGTGTACATATTGTCATTTTATTTGGCAATTTCAGTATGATTATTAGAACTCCTGCTTGGTGTGGTAAGCAGCGAAGCACCCTACAGCACAGAGTGCCACCTTGCACTCCACACACTCCGTGGTTGACTTTTTACCTGGGTGCGGCCTCACCCTGCTGTGGTAGCAGACATGGCACCGCTTCTGATTTGTTCTTCCTGCTGCATTCTGAGGAAAGTAACCAAGCTGGTGCCTAAGCAGGTATGGAGCAGACTGCAAGCGGTCGATAACGGCGGGCCCAGGATGTGCCACTGCCCTCTGTGGCGTAGCATACTTCTCCAGGAGCCCCGTCAACACCTGCTTTTGGAACCTCCGCAGGCTATTGAACTTCAGGGGTGGGTTCTCATTCCGAAGCCTGTATATATTATAGGCATTCAGAATTGACATGTCCACCATATGCAGAAAGAACTTTTTGTACCATCTGCACGAGGTACGCAGGCAGTCAATGAAGCCTATCTGCATGTCGGACTTGTCCACCAGCCTCATGTTGACATTGTAGTCCAGGACAGTATCGGGCTTGGTCACCCTGGCCTGGGTGCGGCGATCCACCTTGCCAGTCTCCACCATTTCCCCCTTGTGGATGGTGGTCAGGAGGTTGACCTTCCGCTGGTCGTGCCAGTGGATAGCCAGAATGGGCCCCGACTTCTTCCTGAAGACATCACCTTTTTTGGTCTTTGCAGGGAAAGTTGGCATGCCCTTCCTTTTCCCTCGTACTGTGCCTACAGTCCCTGTCTTGCGCTCATGCAGGTACTGTGAGAGAGTGGGGGACGTGTAATAGTTGTCCGTGTAGAGGACGTGATTCTTATGGAAGTAGCGGTCCATCATGGCTTGCACCACTGCTCCGCCAAATCCAATGAGGGGGTCCACAAGCACGTCCCCTTCCTTCCCGCTGTACACCAGGAAGTCCAGGACATAGCCAGTTGTGCAGTCGCACAGCACAAAGAATTTTATGCCAAAGCGATGTCTTTTGGAGGGGATGTACTGCCGGAAGCTGAGTTTTCCCCGGAACAGCACAAGAGACTCGTCAATGACGACCTTGCGGAAGGGCTTGAAGTAGGAGGTGAAGCGGTCTCGCATCATCTCATACAACGTCCTAATCTTCCACAGCTTGTCTGGGCGGTGGACGTCGGTGTTGGTGACAAGATGGAGCGCTGCGAGGATATCAAGGTACCGGTCGCGAGCCATATATTTCCCGAAGGCAGGGGTTGAAATCAGATCATTGGTGATCCAATAGTCAGGCAACCTATGCTTCCTGACATGAGGCATTAGCATGGTGAGTGCCAGGAACACCATGAATTCTTGAGGAGTCACTGGGGTCCACTTCCTCATATGGCCCTTGGTCACCTTGCCCAAAAAGTGTACCTGGAATTGGTGCTGCTTGTTTGTCTCTTTGACAACATAGCCTACCACCTCCTCATCAAAGAATGCCTCAAATAGTTCGTGTGGTGGAGCATTGGGGCCTGCAGGAAAATTGGGGGTAATGCCTGAACCCTCCAGTGCCTCATCAAAAGCTGGCACATCAGGGTTGTATCCATCCCCATCAACTACGTCCTGCCATTGAAAAACGTAGAATGGGTCTTGTCTACGCTGACGAGGAGCTCCAACTGGTAGCCCAGTACGCCCACGGCCAACTCGGGAGGCGCGCGCCCTAGGGCGGCGGCGAGGGCGTCGGTCAGGGCGGCGGCCAGGGCGGGGGCAGAAAGACGGGCAGCACGAAGCCGGGCCAAGCGGGTGGGTCGAGGGTCGTCGATGTCCATATAGTCATCGTCATCGTCAGAGTGGTCATCTTGCCCTGACGGTGGACCTATGTAATCATGGCCAGAGTCTTCAGAGCGGTGCCCTTCATCATCAGTGGCCCCCACATAATCTGGCGGGGAACCAGTGATGCGTGGGCGGCGTGCGGTGGGCGAGGTGGGGAAGGAGTGACAGGTGAGGCTGTGTCCTCCAGAGGTCCCGGGCTCCTTGGCCTGCGACGAGTCACAGAAAGCAATGATTCCGTTTCACTAGGCCCAGGTATTGGTGATGCGACCTCAAATACTTCTGCAGGAAGACATGTTGAAGGCGGGAGAGGTGGGGAGGACCGTGGGGAAAGTTGCGGGGACGTATGGCTGGGGCCGGCAGGGGTGGACGCCGCCGCGGGAGCCTCAAACAAAACTCTCTTACTTTTCTTCATTTTCTTGGTATATTTTCTACCTTTCCCCTTTTCGGCAGCAGTATGTCTCCTGTCGGGGGACCTAGGAGGCAAATAGGCCGAAAGTGGGGGGTCCTCAACCCTTGGCAATGGTGGGGGTGGTGGGGAAGAATGCGGGGCATCCGGGTCATCTTGGGTGGCGTGGGTAGATAAGGGAGACAATGGCGGTCGAGAAGGGTCACCACGCTGACCCTCACTCACAGCCTCATCCTCACCAACTATTTTAGCTTGTTCCCTAGCTGCCGCGGCCGCCTTTTCAAGTATTTTTAACTTGTAGAAATGGAGCTTGAAAGGCGATTTACCTGGGGAAGGGCTTGGAGTCGTGTCACTTATGCGAAATTTTGTTTGTGACCTTGAACTCTCCCACTCACTCACTCTCGCAAGTTCACTTTCTTGAGGTAAACCAGCTTCCTCAACAACTGGTACATCACGTACATCACCTTCATCACTCTCATCACTCTCAAATTCTTTCGCAAATCCCAGGAATTGTTCTTTATCACTCTCATGGCCATAATCACTCGACTTATAATTACTCGAGTGGTCACTCACTTCTTCATCAATCTTATGCTTGGCATCAGCTTTCTCATAAAGTCTCAAAGTCGTCTCAATACCTCCGGGAGATAACACATTTAGGCGATGGCGTCGGGGTAAGGCACGACGCACTATCAAGGGCGTCGTAGGAAGCACGATGTCGGACACGGCGGAATCACTATTTGGTGTACTGTCCATGATGGCGTCGGGGTAGATACTGTTGTTGTGGCGTCGTTGACGCCGGGTGGCGCCACCTACCGCCCAATCATCACAAAATGTGCGCGCGGCTTTCGAAAATCAAGCACGAAAGCAAGGGGCGTACATGAGGCCATCCGGGTTGCGCGGGCCGAGTATGTTATGGGCGTATATGAGGTCATCCGGGTTGGAGGGGTTAATTAGTTTCAGTATTTTTCATAATTAAAGAGTATCAGTCAATAAAGGATACCAAGTCCTAAGATCCAAAAGGAAAGGAAGCAACAACAGGAAATCATTTTATTAGATTTTACTTTTGTTATGCCTTCAGCTGACTGATACCTTAATATATATCTCTGTGCTATCTAGATTCATCAAGTTAACCACTTGAGGATCAAGATACGTAGCAGAAGAGTGGCGACCTCTCCAGGATTCGTTTCATACAGTTTCACTCAGTTTTATTAACCTCTGAAGTGCGCACGGGGGTAATTGAAAACGTCCCCCTGTGCTGACGTATTTGAGGTGTTTCCGTCACTAAAATATTCATTGTACCATTAATAGCATTAATAATTATCCATATGCGCCTATTATGGGTTGATTATAAAGGTATTAACCTGAAACAACAATAAAACGAGTGAAAACAGCGTTTGGATGGTCAAAATCGGAGATATAGCCCGCGAGTTGTATAATGTATGGGTGAGGCAAGCTACCTTCCCGCCAATTTCCCCCAAGGCCACTGAGACACAGTCGATCGATATTCTCTCTCTCTCTCTTGCACTCGATTGCCATCAGTGATGACAACACCCTGCTTGCAACTCGCTAATGTTAGCACGAAAATATACCTCAGAATAAGGGAATAATAGGGAAAATAGGTGATAACTGAAGGATAGGAGGAAAGTGGGGAAGGAGGGGAGGTAGAGGACTGAGATTTTGCATGGCCCAGGGGCTAAAAAAAAATAAAAAAATAAAAAAATTAAAATAATTTTTTTTGTTTTTTTCGATGTCAAAAGTTGATTTTTTATTTTACTTACTCTCAAGAGTCTTCCCGCAGTCCGCCGGGGGAACTCTTAAGAGTCTCCCTGCAGCTCCCGGGTTAATGTTTCATTACTTAAAAATCAAATATTAATCATGCCTCAACTAATTAATGACGAGGATGCTCGAGTTTTCATAGAATCAGAACCCACAGCCCCTGATATTGACTGTCTGTCAAAATCCGAACTGAAAGTGCTTGCCTCACATCTCCAATTAACTGTCTCAAACATGTCCAAAGTAGAGGTGGCTCAGACCATAAAAACCCACCTGTTCCCTGTAGAAGGCGGGGAGGGTGACGGAGCAGTTGGTGGGATCCCGAGTAAACCTAGCCAACTTGATGAACAAGTGGCACCTGGTTTGACCGGTGATCAAGTACTGGAACTAGCCAGAATAAAGACCGAACAAACCAGAATAAATACCGAAGCAAATGCCGAACACGCCAGACTAAATGTCGAACTAGAACTAGCCAGAATAAAAGCAACTACCGAACAAGCCAGACTAAATATAGAACTAGCCAGAATAAATGCCGAACAAGCCAGAGCAGATATCGAAGAAGCCAGAATAAAGACCGAACATTATCAATATCAATATCAAACGGCTCAACTAAATGTCAATACAAATGCTCCCGTAATTGCTCCCCCTCTGGCATTGACTATGACTAGTGTCATTCCACCTTTCACTGAGGATAATGTGCAGGATTTCTTTGTTTTGTTTGAGAAAGTTGCTGGAGGTATGAAGTGGACAAGAGATCAATGGCCTTTTATGTTACAAACCGTTTTGACAGGGCAGGCTCGAGCCATGTATTTGTCAGAAGTAGCCGAAGTTAGGCAGGATTATGACAATCTCAAAGAAGCTATCCTAAAAACCTATCAATTGCAGCCTGAGGCTTACAGGCAATCTTTCCGTAAAAACCAGAAGAAAGTAGAAGAAACCCATAAGGTATTTGCCAGGACCATGACTAAAACTTTCAATCATTGGGTCAAGAGTAAGAAAGTCACAAGCTACAACGATCTGAAGGAGTTGGTCCTGTTAGAAAATTTCCTATGGAAAATTGATTCTTCTGTATCATATTATTTAAAGGGGAAAAAGGTAGATTGTCTTGCCGACGCCGCTGACATGGCTGACACATACGTGCTCAACAACAAATTTCGTGGAAAGAAGCCCTACGATAATTCTAGTTCTAATTTTAAGTATCCCAATCACAAATCTGACAGACCCAGTCACAAGCCTATAACGTCTTCCCCAGCTAGCCAAAATAGAATTGTTCCCCCAACTAAAAGTGCGACTCAGGGCAATGGTAACAGAGGTGGGCCCCAAATTAATAGTAATGCTCAAAGAGGGAACGTTCCCGTATCCCCTAAAGTATGTATTTTTTGTGGCATGAGAGGCCACCTAGCTTATCAGTGCTGGGCCAAGGAGAAAACCGAGAGATCGGGGCAGACAGTTGCCGCCGTATCTCAAATTCCATATGTGCATTTAATGCAGGGCTCCCGACAGAAGGAGTACCTAGCACCAAAAATTCCTTTAATGCAGGACTCCCGACAGAAGGAGTACCTAGCACCAAAAGTTCCTTTAATGCAAGACTCCCGACAGAAGGAGTACCTAGCAGCTAACGTAAATCATCTAGACAGGGGTGTAGTAGCATGCGTGGTGCAACCCACTAGGGTTAAGCCAATAATAATTTCACCATCAGTGCAGGACAGTTACCGTCCCTCTATTTCATCTGGCAACGTGAGATTAAATGGTTGTATGCATGAGGTAAAAATTCTGAGAGACCCAGGTTCTACTAGCACCCTCATGGTGAATCCTTACACTGAGTGCCCACCTGGCGAACCAGTTGGAATGAGAGGTGCTGGAGGCAAATTTTATGCACACTTGGTAAAAGGTGAAATTGAATGTGAGTTACTACAGGGTGAGGCCACCATAGCTTTGTGTAGGTCCCAAGATATCCCTGTGCCTGGGGTAACACTCCTTTTGGGGAATGATGTAGCAGGTGAGAAGGTCCGACCAGACCCCATTTTGTCACTTTCCCCTGTTAACGAGCCACTAACCGGTGAGCTCGAAAAGGAGATGCCAACAGTTTTCCCTGTGTGTGCTGTCACACATTCAATGTCTCAAGTAGCAGTTCCCTCAGACAGAAATGTACCGAATGTAAGAGTTGATGAAAGGGATGATGAGAGTGTGAATGACGCTCCAACTGTGCCTGATGATGTGACTGAGGTGGATTTATCTGACACCTTTATGGCTCATCTTGACCCTAATGATGACCATGAAACTCTTCCAAATTGTCCTAGTGGCCTGGTAGAGCTACAGAGAGATGATAGTGAATGCAAGGAGTTAGCTGCCAGGTCCATGAGTGAAGAGGAATGTGAGAAGGAGGGTGGTGAATGTTTCTACCTCAACGGAGGAGTATTGTGGCGTAGATGGAGACAGCCACACAGACCAATCGATGACGGGGCTTGGGACGTCCATCAAGTAGTAGTCCCCAAACCTTGTCGTAGAGATATCTTGGAAATGGCACATTGTATACCATTGGCAGGACACCTAGGTGTGAGAAAAACTCTAGACAGAATCAGAGCCCACTTTTACTGGCCAGGAATGCGTGCAGATGTAGTGGAGTTTTGTAGAGTGTGTCACACTTGCCAGATGACAGGAAAACCCAATCAGAAGGTGCCTGTACATCCTCTGGTGCCCTTGCCCGTTTTCGAGAATCCTTTTACTCGGGTGGTAGTGGACATTGTAGGCCCATTGCCTAAAACTTCCTAAGGTAACAATTATTTATTAACTATTATGGACATGGCATCGCTACCCAGAGGCTATACCCTTAAGGACTACCTCTGCTCCAACTGTCATCAAGGAACTGCTCAAATTCTTCACCAGAATGGGTTTCCCCCATGAGGTGCAAAGTGATCAAGGAACTAATTTTACCTCTAACATTTTTCAGCAGTCCCTGAAGGAGTTGGGTATCGAGCATGTTAAGTCTAGCACCTACCACCCAGAGAGTCAAGGGGTTCTCGAACGATATCATCAGACATTAAAGGGAATGTTACGTAAATATTTTACAGAGACCGGAGTTGAGTGGGATAAGGGGGTACCTTTTCTTTTATTTGCTACTCGTGAGGTTCCAACTGAATCCCTGGGTTTTTCCCCTAATGAGCTAGTTTTCGGTCACCAGGTAAGAGGTCCTTTGCAACTATTGCAGGATAGCCTAGTTGGCCAGGAGGGGAACCAAAACCTCTTCAAGTATGTTTCAGATTTCAAAACCCGGCTGAGATCCTCATGTGAGTTTGCCGTTCAAAACTTGACAGTGGCTAAAAGCTCCATGAAGAAATGGTATGACAGAAAAGCCTGTGAGAGTTAGTTTCAGCCCGGTGATGAGGTTTTGGTCCTGCTCCCCCTTTTTGGCCAACCTTTATCTGCCAAGTTCAGGGGCCCATATAAGATCATTCGGAGGGTGAGCATTACCGATTATCTAGTAACTACCCCAGACAGGAGAAAGCCCACGCAAGTATTCCATATAAATATGTTGAAACCCTACCATAGGTCCCCTGCTTCCTCTCCTCCAGATTCTCCCACTGTGGCAGTGAATGTCAGGACCTGTGGACAGCCTGGTGCGGACGAAGTCTTCAGTTCTCTTACTGACCCGCAACAGACTGTTCCAGAGCCTGAAGGTATTCATGCAGATGTTGACTTGTCATGTAGCCTATCCAACTTTCACTATAATTCAGTAGCTTGGGGGAAATTACCATCTAAACTATGTCATCTTCCCTCTGATCAAGCGAACCAACTAATCTCTGTTTTATCTCAGTCTCCCAGTGTGTTCCGTGATACTCCAGGGCTCACTTCTTTGGCCTTGCACGACATCGACGTAGGGGATGCAACTCCCATTAAACTATCCCCCTACCGTGTCTCTCCACAACGCAGGAGTATACTGCAAGTCGAGCTTGACTTCATGTTTTCAAACCAGCTGATCAAAAGGGCCTTAAGCCAGTGGAGTAGTCCGGTCATACTTGCGCCAAAGCCAGACGGGAGCCACAGGTTATGTATGGACTATAGGCAAGTTAATGCTGTCACAAAGAACGATACCTACCCACTGCCACGGATCAAAGATTGCATTTACCAGGTTGGCCTCATACAGCAGTAAGTTTAATTCAATGAGAGGATTTTGGCAATTAGCTCTCCCTTGTAGCGAGGTAAATATCATGCTTTAGTAGTGCGCTGTCAAGGCTTCAACTGCCTTGCAGTTCGAATAACGTTCCAGCTACGTTCCGGCTATGTTCTGATGTGGTACCTGGAGACGTTGCCTACTTTGGGTGATATCCTTATTATATCCTCATTATAATCTTGCTGTTGCCAATCTGGTGGTGAATCTATTGATGTATTATGTTTAATATTATGTACTATACTCCTTAAACTCTTTTCTAGGGGGGAGGTCTGACATACGGAGCCCTGTATGTTAATTTAAGAGTTAGAATTAGAGTTGAAGGAGTGTCAAACTACCCAAGCGGCGAAGCAGACTAGCGAGCAAACTAGCGAGTGGGAAACCAGCTCGTCCGCATACCAGCTAACAAGCCTTCACACCTGCGTGCGTCATAGGGGACCCTGCAAACTACTTCGATGACCCGACGCTATGACGTATGATCGACGCCAGGAGCCCCGATTGGACCAGGCACCTGTTATGCAACTCGAGGAGCTGTGATTGGAGCGGGCACTATCCCCCGCCTCCTGATTCGTTCCTACACAATCATTGTTCAGTATATTGGGTGATATACCACACCTTAGGGGAGGTGTGGTGGAGTGGTCATGCCACTGGATTGGTAATCCAATGGACCCGGGTTCAAATCCCGATATGTCAATGGGAAGATATTATTGGGATTGAATTTGTGCTGTACCTAGTATCAGTGCATTACCACAAAGCCCACCGAAATGCCAAAAAAATACCCTCGTTGTTCCCCGATTAAATAACACTGTATGAATATTCCCATATTCAAAATATGTTACAGGGGGACAATGCCTAGTGAGTTCACTGCTCAATAGGTGGCGTTCTGAGAGTGAGGGTCTGAGTCTGGAGGGTGAGACGGTGAAGCACTTGAGCGAAGCAACCGGCCACTTCAGAGATGGAGCTGCTTCGAGCCATGATGGATGCTTCGCATGTCTCACTCCCCAGACTGGAACAAGACCTCACGGGCTTCACCGTGTTGGGCGGTGGAATGTACAGGCTCTCAGCCTATGCCCGAGAGGGAGTAGTTGGAATATAGAAAAAAAAAAAAAAAAAAAAAAAATATAAGACCCGAGTTGTGGGCATTCAAATCAGTCTCATTTGGAGTTGGGGAAGGTGAACTTGCAGCTGGAGGAAGACGGGGTGAAGTATTATAATGGGTTTGTGACTGTCAGTCAGATTATATATGTGTGTGTTAAGTGTGTTCGGTGTAAACACTTACGTTATGTTGGTTAGTGAGATATGTGATTGGGAATTAACGTTAACGTGATAATTGTGTACTTAACTATTTTAGTTGACTAACTTGTGGACTAAAGCAACTCTTTAAGTAATTGGGTTATGATGAAAGTAATACTATTGTTTTATATTAATACTTACGAGTTCTTTAATTTTCTTTTAATTAAGCTTACATTGCTTGCTTAACGGTGCTTAGTACGGTGATGTTATTGTCTCATATTAGTAATATCGCCTTAGACTAACATGGCTGTGTTAATATTACTTCTAGTGATTTCCTAAGCTGAAGAAAATTCTTTTAGCTTCAAAATATTATTTTTGCTTTTCATATTATTTGAGTGAGACCTGAATCGAATCTATGAAGCGATCCTGTAACTTAATTTACTCATACTCAAACCTCAATGTTACGTGGTTAAGAAATACATTTAACTAATTATTAAATATGTATCTAACTTTTTATGTGACTTTGATATAAATCCTGATGATAATAATAATATAATACTATTAACGTAAGACAAGAACCAAGAATAATTACATTAAATATAAATAAAAGGACATATAAGAAAACTAGCTATTCATTTAAAAAAGGGTAAGAGACAGAAATATTCTTACCTCAATATTTATCTTTAAAGACTGTTTATAGAATTAATAGTCCTTCTTTAGATATAACTTATTCGGTTCATAACCATAACTACTAAGCTTCGGTTAAATAATAATTCTTTATAAATACTACATGACTTTAATTAGTTTCAGTATTTTTCATAATTAAAGAGTATCAGTCAATAAAGGATACTAAGTCCTAAGATCCAAAAGGAAAGGAAGCAACAACAGGAAATAATTTTATTAGATTTTGGTTTTGTTATGTCAGTAGGTACGCCGCGGTGGTCTGGAGCAGTCATACGCTCGCTACTCTCCTGCCACCACTTGTCTCTCTCTCTCAGCAACATTACGTGCTGAAATTGCCACACGACCTATGTCGCGCGCCGCCAGATAGTCCAGATTTATTATACTCGACTTTTGTTGCGCGCCGCTAGTTAAGGGTTAAAAGAAAATGAAAGAACTCGTAAGTATTAATCTAAAACAATAGTATTACTTTCATCATAACCCAATTACTTAAAGAGTTGCTTTAGTCCACAAGTTAGTCAACTAAAATAGTTAAGTACATAATATTATCATTAACGTTAATTCCCAATCAAATAGTTAAGTACATAAATAGTAGCGTTAACGTTAATTCCCAATCAAATAGTTAAGTACAATAATAGTAGCGTTAATGTTAATTCCCAATCAAATAGTTAAGCACATGATAGTAGCGTTAACGTTAATTCCCAATCACATATCTCACTAACCAACATAACGTAAGTGTTTACACCGAACACACTTAACACACACTTATATAATCTGACTGACAGTCACAAACCCATTATAATACTTCACCCCGTCTTCCTCCAGCTGCAAGTTCACCTTCCCCAACTCCAAATGAGACTGATTTGAATGCCCACAACTCGGGTCTTATATACTAAACAATGATGGTGTAGGAACGAATCAGGAGGCGAGTGATGGTGCGCGCCCGTATCATAGCTCCGTATCATAGTTGCATAGCAGGTGCCTGGTCCAATCACAGCTCCTGGCGTCGATCATACGTCATAGCGTCGGGTCATCGAAGTAGTTTGCAGGGTGCCCTATGACGCACGCAGGTGTGAAGGCTTGTTTGCTGGTATGCCGGTGAGTTGGTTTCCCACTCGCTAGTTCGCTCGCTAGTCTGCTTCGCCGCTTGGGTAGTTTGACATTCCTTCAACTCTAATTCTAACCCTTAAATTAACATAGAGGGCTCCGTATGTCAGAATATATATATATATATATATATATATTCTCTTTTAAACAGACGAGGTTAAAAGCAATAGCAGTTTCAGCATTCAGGATTTTATTGTTACAGTTTTCAATAGTTCTAACAATTTTCCTTTGGGGTTCAGAGATGAGGTACAAAAGGTACCTCACCCATTGCACCACCTGGAATGACATACACAATGAACTGGAAAGGCTCACCAAGGTCCTAGTCAACAATGGGTATTCCAACACTGACGTCACCAATGCCATCAACCACCACCTAGAAAAATGGTACAAACAAGACCCCCCTAGCACCAACCCGGCCAATGATATTACATTTTTTTCCAGAAACTACATGTCTTCCGACCACACAACAGACGAATCCATTATGAAAGAAATAATTAACAAAAACGTCCTCCCCACCAACCCTGACAATAAAATCAAACTCATTATTTACTACAAATCTCCTAAGACCTCCAACCTTGTCCTCCGTAACCACCCCATTTCCACCAACCAAACGAAAGACGATCATGACATTGTGATATACCAGCATATTTGCACCTCTGGGGACTGTGGACCCCTATCCTATGTTGGAATGACACAGACTCGTCTTTCCCGTCGACTAACCCTCCACCTTCAATCTGTCGCTATAAAAGATCACTATCAAGCCCCCCACCATCTTGCCCTAACTCGCGCCGACCTAGACAAACAAACCACCATACTCGACAAAGAATCAGACCCCAGAAGACTACCTATTTTAGAAGCTCTATACATCCAAACACTCAACCCCAGCATCAACAACCAAACACAAGACCTTCAAATTCTTCCTTACGCTTCCACGCTCAGCACACAACTGACAACACCAACCAATCACAGCCACCCACAGCCAACAACCAACCACCGATAAGATTTAGTGCCCGTCTCGCGAGTAGACTACCTTCCACCAATCAACAGCCACCATCCTCTATTTGATCCTCGAATTTTGTATAAATAAGATGCATTGTCCCTATTCTAATAATTTTTTAATTTTATTTTTAATTAATTTTTGCCAGAGTAGTTCAAGCTTCACTTATTTCTAACTCCAGGACTTCACACTTTTAGCTTTGTTTTTAACTGTCCTTTGCTTTTAGAATGTGGATGGTTCAAGAGATTCTACTGGCCTGATAGTTCTTTTACACTTCTTATCTATAAAGGCAAGCCCCTTGAGGCAATCTATTTTTAACATAATCTCACCAGTAGTCACCTGATACAGCTGAGTGTGGAAGATCGAGTTTGGCTTGCATTGGCCAATCAGAGAGGAGCACCTCGTATCTTGATCGAATCTTGATCCTGTAAACAGCTGAAGCTTTTGCAAGTCCAAGCAGCCTAGCTGATTGGCTGCTTTGGTCGGACGTCCTTGCTTCTTGATCCACAAACTTATGCGTATTCTTTTTTAAAACTAGTCATCCAGACTAACCCCTTCATGGCCATTCTGTAATAAACCATGGCGCGAGTTAAGATTAAACACCCCCGGCCCAAATTGAGAGCATCCAAAACAGTACTCCTCAGCATTTTGGGCAAGCTTGGGATTTATGCGACCCGAATAATCCCCATTGATGATGGATTTGTCATTCTCATCAAAGATGACAGTGACACAGACAAACTTTTTCAGACTTCCACTCTTGATGAATTGAACAAGCAGGAATTCACGGCTCTACTGCCACCAGAAATCAAAGCCAAAAAATCTGTGCTTCTGTTTGCCATAGATGATCACATTTACCAGAACTCCGAAGATGATATAACCACTGAGATTGAACAAACAAATGAATGGGCTAAAGACGGTGTTGAGCAAGTGTACAAGTTTCAACAGAGCAACACTCTAAAAATCACCTTCAACCAAACCAAATTAGCCAACAAAGCTACAGTCAGCGGTATGATCATGTTCAATGTGAGTGTACCAGCTACCCAAATAAAACAGGAGAACTTCATCCCGATCAAATCGTGTATGCGTTGCTATGAGATTGAAGACCATACAACCAACAACTGCAAGAAAGGTAAAGATTACAAAATTTGTTCAGAATGTAGTGAAATGAATCATACCTGGAAAGAGTGCACAAACACAGTTAAAAAGTGCATAAACTGCAAGGGTGACCATCGAACACTAGCAATGGCATGTGCACAGAGGAAAGCAGCACTTAAAGACAAACGTAAGATGATGGAAGGGAGTGAAACATCACCTACAATAACCTACAGTGACAAGGCAAGAACAACTGACTTCCGGAACCCTGAGCTTGGACTATCAAAAGGCTCGGCAACCAAAATCCTAGAATGCATTTTATATGCACATGTGATCAACGTAGGAGAGCCAGGAACATACGACATCACACTAAATGACCTGTTCCGAAGAAACAACTTGCCAACATTAAATGTACCAAATAATCCACCTTCAGCCAAAATTCTTAAGGGCCTTGGCACTGACCCAGAGGAGGATTGCCCCGAATTGGAGGAAGAATCCACGGAGACAGCAACTGCAATCGCAAATCGACCAAAAAAGAAAGCGAACAAGAAAAACACTAACAAAAAACCATCAAGCTCAGAACGCAGAGAGAAGGAGAAGGAACTCACATTGAGACAACCCACCATCAATGCTAATTTGAAGGGTAAAGATATAGAACTAAAAATTTCCACAACTAAAACACAAGGATGGCCAACAGACTTTTTTGGCTGAGAGCAGTTGCTCAACACACTTCAAAGTAGGAAATACAAGTGGTTGTACACCAATGCAGACTATGAAGAAGAAGATATATTTCAAAAGATTACAAACAGTGATATCGACCTTAAAGGTTGCTGGGTGACGATGGAGGAGAGTGAATTCAGGAAATTGAGGCTTGGGCTTCAGGTGGACAAATCACCTCTACCAGGTAACAGAGACCCAAGGGTAAGAATATCATCTGATTAACATGGAGACCATCAGAATAGTTCATCACAATGTTCTTCACTGGGAAACCCGGAAAACGGAGTTGACAAATATATACAAAGAACTGGATCCAGATATCATAACACTTAATAGCAATGGAGTGAAACCTGACCAAACTATCAACATATCTGGATATATAACTTACAAAATAAACTCGAGTAGTGAACGAAATGATGGCTCAGCAGTGTTAATTAAGACAAATATTAAACATAAACTTGATGATGACTTCCATACAGATGTCTTAAGCCTGAAGATTTATACAAATACAGGACCAATCAACATAGCTACCACATATCTGCCCCCAAGAAGACCATCCTGCCGTTTCCTGATTTTCATAAACTGCTGTACAATAATGAACCCATGTATATAATTGGAGATCTAAATGCCAAGCACAGAAGGCTTGGTCACAATACAAATAACAATGTGGGCAACAACCTTATGCGATTCATAGACCATAGGAAAATTCATCTAGGACGACACTTCCCCACATACTTATGTCATAATGCAGCGACTACCCCAGATATCATCATTAGCAACACTCAAACTTATCATAATACCAAAATCGAAACTGGACCACTGACATCTTCAGATCACCTTCCGGTGCTCCTTACAATAACTTCGAAAGCAATCCTTGAACCCACAGTAGAAAGACCATTATTCAATAAAGCAAATTGGGATCTCTTCAGAGAAATAGTCAACTCTGAAATCCAGAACGATTATGACTGGAGTGGTTATGAGGGAATGGAGATTGTGGACAAAAAAATAAATGACTGGTATGAAGCGGTTCTAAAGGGTATACAGGGGGCAATCCCAATGGGATCGAAAAAGACCATATCAAAACCTATCATAAATAACAAAATTAGAAAATTTATCCAAGCTCGCTTCAACAGACTTTACAACAACAGCATTAGAAACGGTTGGACCTGGGTAGACTATAACCATTATAAAAGGCTAAAACAACTACTGGTTAATGAATGCCGAGACAGCAGTAGCAAAAACTGGGAATCTAATGTCCAATACCTAATTGATAATGCAAAAAAAAATGTATCTTTTTGGCAGAAAATTAAGACAATGAAAGGGACGGCAAATACATCCCCCCATATGTTCTAGACAGTGATAATAAAACAAATACGACAGCAAGAAAAAAGAGGAAATCTTCAGGAACATATGGAGGGATGTCTTCAAAATCTCGGAAGAGGAGAACCAACAGTTTGATGATGAAAAGGAGGAGGAGGTGCATACATACCTAAATAGGAATTTAGAAAGAACCATACCTTTCATCCATATAGACCACACCAGATTCGACAATACCAGCCAAACGACAAGGAACGCGACAATAGAAGAAGTTAAACACCTGATACACAAACTGAAAAATAACACCCTGGGTTATAGTAATATAAATAAACTTATTTTACTAAATATCCCCGAAAGAGCCCTAAAACAACTTGTTGAGATATTTAATGATTCACTATGCCTAGGCTATTTTCCAGACAAGTGGAAAAAGGATATTATTAACTTAATACCAAAGGGATCTAAATCACCTTTCAACCCAAGAAACTATAGACCAATCACCTTATTAGAAGTACCCGGAAAATTATTAGAAAAAATCATCAATACAAGGCTAAAATCACATCTCAACCATAACAATTTACTACCAAGCTTGCAGCATGGGTTCCGGGAACACCGAGGCACAGGCACAGCACTTTTGGTTACTTCTGAAATATTAGCCCATGCTAAGAGTCGCCGTGACCAATGCTCAATAGTTCTACGTGACGTGTCTAAGGCATTTGATAAGGTGTGGCATGAGGGACTCAAATTCAAAATATTACAACTAGGCTTACCTTCCTACTTTGAGAAAATATTATGTGATTACCTCGTGGACTGCACAATCAGTATACGTGTGGGAACAATAATGGGGCCAGAAATAGTAATAAAAAGGGGAGTACCTCAAGGGGGAATTCTTTCGCCAACCTTATACACTATTTACACCCAGAGACATGCCCGAGCCTGCAATGGATTGCCATAATATCACATATGCTGACGACATAACTCAAATTATCACTTACAGAGGAAAATCAAGAAGATTTATGGCAGAGCTTGTTGGTGCAGAAATAGAAAAAATCAACACGTTTGAAAAAAGCTGGAAAATAAAAACTAACCAGACTAAATTCGCGCTAATCAATATTGCAAACAAAAACTACGAGGAAGTAGTAGTAAACGGAGAGCTTATAGATTATGCACATAAAGGTAAAATATTGGGATTACAGATCACTACAACAGGTTATTGCAGATATGTCAAGGACTTAACAATCAAGGGGAAACAAGCATTAAGTGAGCTATACAAACTAAAAGATCTCCCACCACATATAAAACTGCAACTTGTCAAATCCTTTGTACTACCTATAATAGAATACCCAGCGATACCATTATGTGCCCTAAGCAAACCCCAGATATCACAGCTACAGAAAATACAAAACAGAGCACTAAGATTCTCATTCAATGAATACTTCCCATACACTAAGACAACAGAGGAAATGCACATAGAGGCTAATATATATCCCATGAACATAAAACTAGCGGAAAGAGCAAAAAACCTGGTGAGAAAATACAGTCAAATGAACGACCCCGTTATGGACTGGCTACAGGGAGACCACATTGGTCACAGTTGGTTCCCCACTTCCAGGACCATTGTAGAAGCACCACTACCCGAACCAAGATTCATTTAGAATGATATGGATTTAGCTGAATTTCCGATCAATATTAGCTGGATGCACCTCAAGGCTGAGCCATGGAATTCTTTAGTGTCACCTTGGCTCCAGCTGGAGGGGCAAACTGGCAATATGACCGGGAGGAAGCAGGGTAAAAACATTATATATCACTAATAAGGCGACCACCTCTTATAACATCACTAAATAAGCCATTCCAGCCGAATTTCTGATCATTATTAGCCAGGTGCGTCTCAAGGCTGAGCCAAGGATCACTTCAGTGTGGTCTTGGCTCTAGCTGGAGGGGTAATCTGGCGATATGATCGGGAGGAAGCAAGGTAAGACAACTTACATCACGATTGAGGCAAACTCGATCTAATAAAACTCACCAAATATGACCATAACCGAATATGACACTCAATATAACAGAACCGATAAGACACAACCAGGGGCAATGCAGACGGGGGATGCAGTAGAGCACCCAGCAATACTTCCGTCAGTATCCCATGACTTACTTACCAGAGTGCTAGTACGGATCCCGGGTGGCACCGACCCTGTGAGGGAGTTGTCAGTGCCTCAAAACAATCCCACAGTACCACATAATTATAGGGGCAGTCAAGTGGCGTTGCTCTCAAGCTGGGGCACTGCTTGAGCCCTTGACTGTCCACTCAACATAATTTTCCTAATGAAGTCAATTTATATAAACGATAGTAGTCCTGCCTGGGGCCCGCCATGGCGGACCCCAGGCAGGGGACCTATCGGGCCCCTCTTTCTGGAAAGGAAATCTGGAGAAGCCGGGGTTGGCTGTGGTTGCTCGCGACGGGAATTCTTGTGGATACATAGTATACGTAGCATAAACAATAGCTAGGTGGACAGCCCACCATCTTTTCAAACTTCAACTCTTCATTTTTAACCCCCACTTGTCTTGCTCTGATCTCTCTTATTTCACTACTAGTGAGTCCTCACCTCACATTCTGATTCTGATTCTGATTCTAATCATTACCTCTCCATTCCCTGAAGATGCAAGATGTTTACTTGTGAAACGTTGGATCCACCATGAATTTTGCTAACCTTTTGTATCTCATCTCTGAACCCCAGAGGAAAATTGTTAGAACTATTGAAAGCTGTAACAATAAAATCCTGAATGCTGAAACTGCTATTGCTTTTAACCTTTTCTGTTTAAAAGATAATCTATTACCTGGCTATACTAACATATATATATATATATATATATATATATATATATATATATATATATATATATATATATTGTCACTTCCACTTGATACTTCAGTGTAAGTGATTTAGTTCGCACGTAGCCTATGTACGTGTGGGGAGGGAGACCAGTTGTTTTTCCCTGCATTTTTCTCTCTCTCCCTCTTTCCCACGTGGGCCCGTCGGGTTGGGCCCCGTGCCGTGACGCTTTGGCGTGTTTTGCTAAGAGTGTAATTACTTTGTTTTGTTTAGCCCTTGTGGGATTAGTTTGTTTATCATAAGTTTGCACAATGATGTCTTATATTTATTTCATTACTCCTGTGTTATTAGTGAGAGCATAGGAGCTTAGTTCTATTATGAAGTCTGGCGGTGTTCGGGCTCCCCTCCTCCTTCCAATGCGAGGGCCTGGCTATCCTGTTGCCACATGAGTCACTCCAGCTACAGCTCAGGTAGCGACCACTGTACTGTCCCGTCGGTGGTAGGCTTGCTAGTGATTTCCCTTAATAACCGCATTTGTCATCTTGTTTCACGTTGTATAGTAGCATAGCAAGCTTGAAGTCATATTAAATACAACATTATTGTTATAACTTGTTATCTAGCATATAGGAATTTTCTGCATTTTATATGAACACTTGCACTTGTTCGCAGTCTGGTATTCTTTCTTCAAATTCAAATTCAAATTCAAATTAGTGTATTGCCATGGAAAATCTTTTATATTCATAGTGTCCAAGAAGTCTTACATAATATTCAAATAGCCTACATATAAATAGTAGTTGTTGGCTGAAAAATCTGTACACTAAAAAATCAAGCAAAAATCCCATGACAATGAGGACAGATACCATAGGTATATGTGTCCTTATGTCTTGTACACTAAATTTAGTATAACGTGGAGTAAGATGTGCAGAAAAATGGTAAAGTGCAAATAATGACTACGATACAATTATAATTAATAATAATAATTATTATTATAATTATTATTATTATTATTATATATAATGTTAATGAACGAGTGCAAAATAGTTAATACATTCAACTCTCACAAAGTATCCATCACACATTCCGAATGATTAAAGTTGTAATTCACTCCATAGGAATTTCTTAACCCTTGTCTTAAACACTGGAAGGGAACAGTTATGATCAATTTTGCTAGATATCTCATTTCAAATATTAGTGCCCTTGTGCCGAAACGTTAACTGCATCAGAGTGGTTCGAGCACCGAGTTCTTAACTTCCACTTCACCACTTCTCCATTTTTTTCCTTTATTCTACTGCATTGTTATTTATTTTTGTATGTATTTATTCGTTATTATTGAAGTTGGTATTTACAGTGGTTTGCTGGTTGGCTCTTGGTAGCCTGCCCCAACCTACTGAAATACCAACCATTGTGTTTCATGTGTTAGGCTTGTGCATTAGACTTTTCCTATGGTTTTTGCTCCATTTATTCTCAATACCTAAGCGATTGGGTATGATATGAATTGTTCTGGGAGTCTAGCAGCATTTTAGTTACCATTGTTTGTGCAGTTTAAAATAACCGGTGAAGTACTCTGACATACTGACTGCACTATCAACCAGACTCGGAGACAGTAGATATTTTTGTGTTTCCCTGTATTACTGCTTTAATAGTGCAAAGAGGAAGATAAACCTTTTTCCTAGAGAACCTGCGTGTCTTCGTGTTTGAGTCAGATATTAATTAAGAGCGTGTCTGTTGCAGGGTTAGTGTAGTGCGGTGGGCAGTGTTGGGTGCAGGTCTACGGCATTGTTGTCTTTTTCCTACAGTGTTTCTCTTTGGACAGTGCTGTGTGCTAGGCTATTAGAGCATCTGCTTTCCCCGAAACCCCTCGTAACAATTTATATATATATATATATATATATATATATATATATATATATATATATATATATATATACTGTATATATATAAATATATGTATATATACAGTGGTGGCAGGTGAAAATGAGGCGAGAGGGCTGACCTCAATTTTATCCACCGTAATCGTCCACCCCCAAACCAAACCTGCCCCACATGCCAGACACACTTGGCCACAGGATTATTCGTGGACAGTTCACAGTGAGGTGGCGTGAATCCTGGAACACATATGTATGACCTTCATTGTACAATAGAGATAGGAGTAGAAAAAGGACATTTTTTGCCTTGTCATGAATCAAAGGACCCAGACACAACATAACTGTAGAGACAGCCTTCATGTTAACCTGTCAATGTTGTCTAGGTCCAAGTTATCATTATAGATACACTTCATTGTATGGGTGACCATTTCTGGCTGTAGGGACACCTCATTTGTGTGGTGATCATGTTTGGCTGTAGGGATGCATCATCGTATGGTGACCATGTGTGGCTCTAGTTATTATTTTGTGTTATGTCAACACATGTTTGGGGTGTAATAATTTATGAATATCTAAACTGGAAGCATCACATCAACTGAGGCATACTTAGAGCCAAATATAGTCACCATACGATGATGCATCCCTACAGCCAAACATGATCACCACACAATTGAGGTGTCCCTAC